>DWGW01000497.1:0-14739 GCA_018247775.1 Udranomia orcinus
CACATTATTTTATTGTTTAATTCATAAAAAAATTTAATTAATACAAACCGTATTTGATAAATTTAAAAATAATATTTCGGGTCCATCTTCCAAATAAGTATTTATGAAAACAGAAAAAACTATTTTATATTTTGGTTTTTTTTTTTAAATTTACATTATTAAAATAGGTTAGGTATAATAAGTATTTCTTTTGGTTACAGAGTACATGATACCAATTTGTCTACCTACAGTATTAGAAAGGGAGAAGAAACGAAAAGTCAAATTCGTATTCATGGTCGACTACATAAGTTGTTAGTAACAAATGTTTTCCACATGGTTACATATTTGAAAGTTATATTTAATCTGCTTTGTAATGCATTTAGCAAACATTGATACTACCAAAGTGTTAAGTGTATCAGATATTAAATTTATGATTCGTATTTTAAAAATTTGAAATTAGATTCGAAAGTTGTTTATCTCCACATACAAACATAATGATAGACATACATTTTAAGTGTTCTTACAACTAACATATTGTGGGATGACTGGTGACTAAGCCACGTTGCCTGCACTATGGCACACCATTCCCTACAAGCAATTGATATTCAATATGTATGTATAGATAACTCATTTCTACAATACAGTACAGTACATACAGTATGTTAAGCTTAAAAGTCTTCGAACATCGTCCTAGAAGTGTCTGGTTGGTGATAGAGCCAGTGCCAATTTGGAACAAGTACACAATACACCAAAAAGTCCAATGATTCTTGTGTTTTGGGGCTTATAAATATGATTTTACAACTTATTTTAAAAGATAGGTATATCTTTACTTTACTTTAATATCTATATTTTTTGCATATTTTATTAGCTGTGCCAAGGGACTTCGATTCCGAGAGAATGGGAAAAAAGACACTAAAATTATACACACACAAGGACTGTAGAAGACATAGAATGAAAACGGTAATATTTAGAAAATTTTAAATCTAATACATACTGAGAAAATTGTATGTATTAAAATCAATAAATAAAATAATTGAGTAAGAAAGCTAACCAACCAAAATACTTAACTAAGATAGTATGTGTATCTTTTCTCCTATTCGATGTATGATATTTTACCAAAATATATGGTATATACAAATTTTATGTCGTTTAGTAGGAAACATAATTTTTTTAACTTAGTTCGTAAAATATCAACAGCAAGACGATGCTTATTTTACCAGAGACTTGGCAGCGAAGGGGTGACACACGTAATCTGCAGCTCTGGGTGCGGGGTTCGACCGGGGGCCCCAATAGTGAGCCACGCCGCGGAGGGCACCTTCCAGCTCATCGGCATCGCGGCTGGAGGGGCCCCATGCACTCGCCGCTCGCATCGGCGGAGGCTCAACGTCGAACCACCTCTATACATCGACGTGTACCCTTATGTGACATGGATAATTAACTTGATCACCGCGCACGTGATGCCTCGCCCCTACCCCGAAAACTTCATGCTGGTTGAAGGCGGTTCCAGTAATTATGCAAATTTATACAAATAAATATTATTTATATTAATTGGCTTATCGTATTGGTAATGGTCAATACGCGTTGGAGCAGCATGGCTAAGACCTGCTAGTTAATATGGTAAAGCTACTGAACACAAATATTTTCATTATATTTATATACAAGATAGGAGAGATATACTCCTATCCTTCGGAGATCATGTTAAGTAGTCGTTCACGTCGATCACTATTAATACTCCAACACTACTAATAGTCCAACTTTTTGTCCATAAGTACGAGGTTATTAAACTTTGTGGGAATTCATATGACGTTTTAAAACATCGTACAGATTGGTTACGTGCTACAAGTTTCTCCGTCAATACAAATTTGGTTTCATTGTGTCTATAAAGTCTCGCCGAATTAAGGAAAAAGTGTTCAACAGTCATTTGTCTGTCAAAATTTGAGTACAAAAATACGAAAATGTAAGTATAATATATGCGTATTGTAGGTATTGGCGTCCACAAAAGCTTCCTGAGGGCGAGACGGAAGCAGAAAGCCGGCTGGCGTGCCCGAACCTACGTTACCGGGAACTACTGTTTCAAAAGCATGAAGAAACAAGAGAGAAGCACTGCGTTCTTCTATTCAGAAAAGTTTGAGGTTAACGCTGACCCGCCTGCCAAATTAAATATCATTATGAAGGTAATAAAATGTATTTGCAGTTTTTTTTAATCATTAAGTAAGTTTTCGTTTTGTCGTTCGTTTTTATAGATATGGACGCTTCAATGTAGTTACTTTGAAGTTAGCTTCAAACTCATAAAAACGTTAAAAAAATGAAGCCGTTTGAAGGCAACATCTTATCTATTTAATAGAATATGCTATGTATCGTTGAAATCCCATAAACCGTTAAACTCTTGTAACATTATTCTAGTTGATATTATATTAATGTTCGGTACAGAACAAGTTAATTGTGATTTGAATTGTAGTACTTAATTAACTTGAATTTTATTTTAATATTTGTATCCATGATGGTGTGAATTTCTTTATTTTCTCAGATATCAGCAGGTATTGAGTGTACGATCACCTGTGCCCGCTTATTATTGCCGAATCGCCTCACCAAGCCTCGCATAGACGGCGTCGGGGGCTACAATATAACTGTGACGTTCAACACCGAATGGTTTCCCTGGTCGTACTACTTCTCACTTGGACTTAACGGCAAGAACACTACGGACAAAGACTTTATGAAGTGGATCGGGGAGCGTACGCCTGGATTCTGGTGAAGCTTTTGAGCATATCAGATAAAATATACACACGCATTACTTATATTATTTTATATACTGAGATTTGTCGTTAAATATTTTCGCAATTGTAAGTATTATAAATTATAAACTATACATAAAATGATGTTAAAATGTTAATTGTCGAAAATGAATGTAGCCGAATAAAGCAATATGGGAGAAATAAAACGTAGATATATTTATTTCTTATAATTAGATTTTATTATTGTAACTGATTTTTATTTACAAAACAAGCAACATGATAGTTATCAATTCAACGATCGTTTTATTTATTTTTGTGTTATCCTGTCCATTGTCCTCTATTAGAGTATATCTCTGTCAGCCAACACATAGCTTCCTCTATCAAAAAATTTTACTTTTGTTTCCATTATCGCGTAGAAATATTCTCAGGTACGACAAAAATAATGTGAAGGAACGACACAATCATGCTTAGGCAGAGTCCACTGACACAGTATCTTCGTCATTTAATCCCCTATTCCCATTATCAGCTGAAGGGAATGAGGGTTGAGGTGCTGGAGGCTGCGACGCTGGAGGCTGAGATGCTGGCGGATTATTGGGGAATGACGGTAATTGAGGAAATTGAGGAAACTCTGGCAACTGAGGAAACTGAGGAAGCCCTTGGGGTAGCTGAGGGAATTGCGGGAAAGAAGGTTTTTGTGGCTCAGGAGACATATCGTCAGCATCTTGTGTAGTTGTCATTGGAGGGAAGTTTGGAAAAGTACCACCATATGGTGGTCGGGACTGTGGAGACTGAGCTTGAGAAGAGAAATCAGATTGTGATGAGGGCTGGGAGGAAAGCTGTGACTGAGATGAGAAATCAAATTGAGAAGGAAACTGTGGTTGTGATGAGAAATCAGATTGTGAAGGGAACTGTTGCTGTGATGAGAAGTCCGATTGTGAAGGGAACTGTTGCTGTGATGAGAAGTCCGATTGTGAAGGGAACTGTGGCTGTGAGAAATCAGATTGAGACGATTGTGATTGAGACGAATAGTCAGATTGAGATGGGAATTGAGGTTGGGCGGACATGGCAGGTTGGGAAGAGAAATCAGAAGTAGGCTTTGCGTTTTGTGGTTGCTGTTGGGGGAAATCAGCCGAATCTACGACTGCGGTATCTTCATCTCCTGCTGGCTGTTGCGCGGGCGGACTTGAGGGGATCGGAGCTGGTTGTTGAGGTATTTGGGGAATTGGGGGAATTGTTACTGCTGGAACAGCCGGTAAAGCAGGGATTGCAGGAATCGCAGGAACAGCCGGAGCTGGAGTTGGCGCGATCTGCGGGTAGAAGAAATTGGGTGGCAAGTATGGGGAACTTGCTATCGGTTGGTATGGTTGGTAGGATGGAAATGGTGAGTACACGTTACCCTGAGGGAGCTGATAAGCATATTGCGGATGATACCCGAAGGAGTATGTTGACGGCAACTGCAAGACGAAAAATAATGATTTAAATGACTGTCTAAGGTAGTTTGTCTAAAGAAATATATAATACCTAAAAATAGGTATTTCTAGTTAATCTATTGTATAGATATGGTATAATGGTGTCGATCTGTGACTTTATCACGCGCACAAACCGCTAAACTAATATTGATAAAACTTGATAAAAAATTATTTGATTATTAATTACTTAATAAAAAAAACTCACCGCATTAATATATTGTGCTGATGAATAAGCGATGGTTTTAGTCTGAGCAGGTAGCACCGCAGAGCTGTAGGCCCCGACGGAGACAGGCAGTGCTCCGGGCCAAGCCACCGAGCCTCCGGCAGCGCTGCCCGCCAGGACAGATATTAGGGTTAGAAACGTGACCTGGAATATTAAGTATAATTACAAATCATATCACGTAGAAATGTAGAATTCTGTTACAAAAGAGTCCAATTATGTCACTGCCAAATTTTGACTACTTTTACCAAATATAAATTATAAAAAGGCTCTTTTAAATCATGAACACTAAGATTTATGTTTATTAGCGCTATCTTTAACAAAAGTCTAAAACCACTAGACTATTATCACATTAAACACAGCACTGCGACATTTCACTAATAAAATCGAAAGCACTCAGCACTTAGGTATTCCGTTCCGCATTGCTATGAATGAATTATGCTAATTTTCTTAACACGGGACCTATTATCAGCACTGTCAATAAATAGTATATTTTCGTACCTTCATCTCTGAGGCACTACGGCGAGATGACTGCAATACGCGCATTAATTCTTTGTCAACTTTTATATACCAGGTAGTACCCCGCCCACAGTCGCAGAAAGAAAGGAACTGGATGTGCCCCGAATTTGTATTCAATGTAGCTATGCTCTTACAACACAGCATTACGCACATTAGGATCAACAACATACAATGAACTTGCTTCAACTTATCTATAGTTCTTAATGTCAGTGCCAATTACTTCGTCTATTTGTTTGAGTATTATCATTGTGTGTTATCTAAGCACATGCGTGCACCAACGCATTATAAAGGAGGTTCGCGACCTTGCATGCACAACTGTTTGTTTTTGTTCAAACCCAAACTCATAAAATTCGCTCCAAAAAAGTTTTATTCTCAGTTGAAGAAGACTTACTTGTTTTTTCATTTGTCTTTAACCTAAAACCTAAATTATATACCATAAATATATAAATACATAAATAAATAAACCAACTAATCTATTAAACTTCAAAATAGCACATTTAAACAAATGCATATTTGAACTAAATATAATATACCCTTTCCAGTAACTATAGTAATATGTAGCATTTATCTCCAAGAAACAGGCGACAAAGTACGACTGTATATAAACTTCCTTAAATATACTTGTTCTCAAAAGACTTATTTTTAGATAAATGTTTAACTTAATTAATTTTACATCGACGTACGCAATTAATTTTAAATGTAGAGCCAACGCGTTGTTGTATTACTATATTAAAGCGCGCTAAGGTAGGAACTATAGATGAATGTTTCTTGTATATAATATCAACAAAGCTTGTATTATCATAAATATCTCCTATTTTACTAAGGGCGAGATCAACATAAAAGGATATCCAAAAATTCTTTATTAAAAGTTCAATTGTAAAAATGAAATTTAATGCTTTCAACTTCAAAAAGACAGAATTGTAACCAATTTTAATTGAATATTTTATAGTTTTTCTTTTCTTCTTTTAATTCTTCATTCCTTAAGGAGTAAATTTTCAAAAATCATCAATATAGCATATTGAGACGTTATATAGTTTTCTCGCGAACATCGCTAGAGCTCACGTCCGTTATATCATTAGAAATAACCATGAATAAAATCACGATATTTATCTCGTCTTCACGGCTTCTTCGCCAATATCAGGAAAGAAGAACTGCACAATTCTGTGCTTGAACAATTGCACGACCACCTTGGGCACGTTGTGGTGGAAGGGGTGAGCGCCACCGACGTAGGACGAAGCCCACGTGTTCTTGAACATCGTCAAGAATAGGCGAAGCATCTTCAGCTGCGGCGTCTTTGCGGCTTCGGTGAATTTGCCTGTGAACAATCAATTTAATGAACAGCGTAAAAGAGAAAAGAAAAGAGAAGGCATGAGAGTTCGGTAGATCTACTATTTGGATTATATTTTCGGGAAGTTCATCGACAGATAATAATAATACAGATATGTATGTCACACATAAACTTAAAACGTAATTCTTTCACGTATAGTAAATTCAAATATTATAAATTTATACTAATAAAAAAAATTAAACATAGACAACATTTATGGTGTCATAGACTAAAAAGGTTGGAGCTATTTATTCTCTACAATAGTAAAATTTAACTTAATGAACTCTCCTACATGCTAGATTTTTTTATGTAACAAATGATAAACATTACCAACAATTGATTTTACGTGTCTTGACTTATTTTTAATATGTCTAAGCCAATGACCTACTTTCATTCTGCAATATCGCGAAATTAAGTAGAGTAATTTTTAATCGAGATTTATCTAGATTTACTTAAAATTTTGATTGAATCACGAAACAATTAACGTTAGAACAATGTGTCACGATCTAAAGCTAGTTAATTATACAATGATTTTTAGTAGCTAATTATACAATGATATTGATACTGCATCTGAAGCCGTAAACGACCGACACCCTCTACATACACAAGACTGAAATTCTGTTTAAGATCGATGACAACTAATTAGAGTTGGCGTTGAAAGCCGATGACGACTGACTACAGGAAATGTATGACGTTATGAGGCATTCAAATACGTCTCAATGAACGTCATATACATTCTCATTAGTCAGTGATCATCGGCTTTCAACGCCTTCAGGTCCTCGGGTCACGGTAGACAGAGGAATCAATGTCTCGGACAAAAACTCTCAGCACATTTTTAATAATTTGATATAAATAAATTCATTCTACTGTATCATTTTGATCCGATACTTCCTTTGTAATGCTTATTACTAACCAGGTGGATTTAACTTAATTTATAAGTTTTAAATCTGCGGAAAATATCATATTTAATTACCAGCTCCACTACTCTGTTGCCTTTTAATTCGAGTTTTGGCCACGTCACTTCCCGCTCTGGCTTCATTTTCTTCTATTTCCAATAAAGTGGACTTCGTGAGGTCTGTAGAGCTTAACGTTAAATGTTCTTTATACGAATCCTGTAAAAGTTAAATGTAATTAAGTAAGTAATTAAGTCTCATTAAAGAAATAATATATGCCTACACAGATAAGTTCTAAATGCCGTGTTAAAATTGATTTTATTCAAACAATGCCTAGTTTTCTCACAAATAACAATATGCTGGCATATTAAAGTATATTGAAACATCTACAATTTTCCTTGAATTTAGATTGTATTCAAAACGTATTTCCAGGCATGCGTTAAGGCACTGGGAAGAAATACAAATGCTTTTTAATTCACTCCAAATGGCGATCCGAATGCTATATTCGGATCCGAATGCTATATTCGGATCCGAAGGCTAGTTTAATGTGGAGCACACTATTCAAATCGATGCACGAACTGAAACCAGACTTATGCAACTGCGCGTTATGTAACATTTAACTGACCTTTGAAACACTTGCTTCCGTTAAACCGTTTACTGGCACTAAATAACATTGAAATGTAAGAAAGATAAATGCAAATGTATGCATTTTATACAATGTAAAGATAGATCGAAGACGCTCCTTATGCTGGACAGAAAGTGAGTAAAATAACGGTATGTGCTTCTTATAATAATTATCATATTGACTCATCCCTCATGATACAGTTAGAACAATTCAACGCACGCATATGTATAAACATTAACTTAGTCATAGATCAATAAATCAAAGAGTTGATATTAGTTAGAGCACAACGCATCAATAATATTTATGTTTGTACTTTTATATTCCGTCATTCGTAGGGTGTCCATAATTATATTGGAATTTTTATGTTAACTTAATATATATGAAACTGGAACCCGAAAAACTTGTTCTATCGGCATGTCAATGAAAAATTAATATTAGTAATGCTATGCTTCACTCTTTGTCATGAAAAAAAAAAATCAGACTTTACTTCAAAAGTATTCCTACTACAATGCCAAGAGGCTACTCTGTATCTTGATCGATACAGTACATTAGAAATGCTGTGCTTTAATGTTCCCTTTAAAAAACTAATAATTATTACTTATCCGACATTGTCTCAAAAGCAATGCTACCATAATACCAAGAGGCTGCTCTTGATCTCGATCGATACAGATCGCCTGACATTTGCTACTGCAGCTCCCACGCTGACATTTTGGCGCGAACTCGTCTACCGCCAACGGCGTTGTTGTGAAGTTGTTTTAACCGTTAAACTATTTGTGGTCAAGATTAAGAAAAAAAAGATTTATGAGTATTACTCATGTAAGATAGCGGTGCTCATAACAAAGATATTTGAATCATAAACATCGCTGACAAAGAATAAAATAAGTCATTTGAAACCTTCTATGAAAGATTTTAAATGTGACTTCTTAAGTGTTACAGATTTAGATTCTCTCGAAACATTGGTTAATGTCTCATCTCGAAATAATTTTCTATTAATATATGTAATTTGTATATGTGTTCCCGTATATTGATTCCTAGGTTTTACCAGTAATTCCTAGGATTTATCGACATAAGTTGGTGGAAAGGACAAAGGAGCTACTTTTTCGGACTTTATTATTAATTCTTTTTAGAAACGACTTTTACCATTAACAGTTGCTAAATCAAGGTAAGGTTTTAATGGAATTTAGGTTTTACCGTAGTCCGTTGACATATACATATAAGAAAGATGAAACTGGTCTATTTTTATTTATAAGTAAAAATGACATACTTTTGATATGACATTTACTTGCAAGTTAACCTGTATACATTATGATATAATTGAATTAATATTATGTGTTTATTCAGCGGGTAATTGTATCAAAATAGATAATAATAGGACAAATTTCGTAAGATAATATTGGAATGAACCAGTCATGCCCGGTGAGCTGTTTTCACGTTGTTCATATTTAAAATAGTTTATCGAAACTATCACAAGTTCATATCGATGCTGTAAAGCGTTCCGAATAGGCTACTTTACAGAAAAGCCCCTTAAGTTTAAAAGAAATAGATCATCCAATAATTGTACAGCTTAAGTCCGGTGGTTTTTAAATATACACTCTTTTGTTATGGATTTCAGTTTAGATCAAAATATGTGTACGATTCGAGATCGCCCAAAACTTCGCTTAATCAATTTTGTCTTTCAAGCGTCGATATATATTTTTCCACCAATCGCCAGCTGAGCACTGCACATCAATTACCTGGAGAGCAAAAGAATAAATATAATTTTCACGCATACCAGGTCTTCATACATATCGTAAATAATTTTGATGTGCTAACTGCCAAAGCAAGAACAAAATTAATGAAGTAACTCTCTCTATACACAATCTCTATCTACGAGTATAATCTAGCGATTGTTGTTAGACATTATCTCCAGTCCCAATAAATAATTGTAATTGAAAAAGTTTATAACAATAGGTGTCTTTACCTACTTTTAAGTAGAACGTTTCCGTAAGTACTTCAAGCATTCGGTCACGAGTGTACGGAACTGTATTCCGCAACATTAGTTTAACTTTACAACGACCTTGAGGTTAATCAAAATTACATTAATAAAGTTATTAGTTATACGTTACAACTCTTGTTTATTTATTTGTTTTTAATTAAAATAACTTTAAGAACTATAAGCTCTTAATGTTGGTACAAAATTTTGTCTTACAATCCCACCAGCCAATTATGGATTTACATTATATAGATTTTTTTTTAAATAACTGCTTAACTACGACTACTTTTGTTAACTAAATGAATGAAATCATTATAAATTAACGTGACGTCATTTCAAATAAATAGAGTATGTTTGTCTGGTCATTTGAGTATTAATTTTAATTAATTTTAGGCTTTGATCGCACCTATAGAAATAGAAACAGACACGCAAACACAAACGAACCCAATCAAAAAAGTCAAGAAAAAACGTAAGTACACTGTAGAGATTTTAAATAATTAATACAATCTTGTATAATATCATAATATATTGTGTAATCATTTTTTGGAATTGCTTATGAGTCACGGATTTAAGCTACTCAGTTAAATAAATTTCATTAATAAACTTCACTTGGAGGTTTTGATCATTTACATTATTTCATTTTAATTTTGATGCACAGATCGACAGATTTTACCTTATAACAAATAAAAAATATTTTCTCTTTATTTATACAGCTATAAAATCTATAAAATAATAGTTAAATTGTAATAGTGAAAATAGTAAATAAGAATCTATAACATTCCATGTGCTGTTATGTTAGTAACATTATTAGGGCCATTGGATTAAAAATATTAGACGTCCCTTGTTAAAAACAATACTGTGTGAATATCAACGCTTTTGAATGTTACATCTCTATCAACACGATCAAAAGAAATTTGAAAACAGACAGAAGTAAAGACATTGTAAAGTATTAAATGCAAGATTAAAGGAGACGAATCCATTCGGTTATTTACAGTGCCGTGTTAATTCAATAACAACCCACGCATCTTTTACATGTGCCATATTGTGAGAAATGTAAATCTAATTTAATAAATTTAAGAGCAATATGATTTATATCTTGAGCTATTTTGACAACTAAAGCCCGGTTCATATGCGAAGATCGTGTATCAACGACGTTGGTGATTTATCTGAATGTATCTGAAATAAATACTAAACTGAGAATTATTCTATTTTAATAGTTATTGTACCGTCTGCATTACAACCCGTTGTTGGCAGTGGTAAACAAATCATATACGATCCGATGACGATGCTATGGACGATACTACTATGTATACGATTCGTTTGTAGGATATATAATTAGTAGGCATAAATCTTAAACGAAATTGGCGTAATCTTTGTCAATGACACTATATAATAATATACTATATTCTTAAGTTTATATACACTTAAAATTGTCTAACCTTCTAATCTTCTGCCCTAAACTTTCTTGAAGAAGAGATTGGTGTTAAAAAACTACTACGAAGGTAAATTGGATTAAACATAATTTAACTTAACCTTTAACACTGCCGTATTATTGATTTCGCGCCAAACAACACTCGAGATACTCGGAGCGTTGGACCCATATCGAATAAAATATTATAAACGGGGTAAATTTAAATCGCCTACAAAGAGTAAGAAGCTACAAAACTGTGAAAAGTGTTTAGGTAGGTATAAACCAAACAAGTTACACAAACAAATAAACACTTAAATTTGATAGAGTACAGTAATGTTGGGTAGAGTATAAAAAGTACTAATCTTTAAACAAATTGTCCGTAGATATCAGAGCAAAATAGTAGTTTTCTACAACACTGGGAATAGTCCAAACGCCCATAATACAAACTACTCATTAGACGTCTCTAAACATCTCAAAAACTATATTGAAAAGAAAATCACAGTGCGGCTAAAATTACCATGATAATATCAAACATGTTTTCCGTTTATAACATCCAGACGGAGTGTCTAAATGGGAGATATCACGTAAATTATACGGTTATAAACCCTTTAAAGTGTCCGATTGAATGTTTCGCAGCCCCCTAGCGTTTTACGCGGGAGAATTGATAATAATCTGGCGTCGGTCCCGCCCCCGCGCCGCTGCTTCCTTTCAGCGTGAGCAGTCGGCCGGCGGCCGTCGCGGGACGCTGAACTCGCGCACAAACACACACTGTTTATTTACATCCAGTATCCATTTGTATTTACAATCAGACGGTCACTCAATTACAGCGGAAGGGACGACACATCGCAACGCACTCACGCACGTACGTTTATGATTATAATTAGCTAGACATCAGGGAATCATACATCGAGTTTACCGCTCCGGGACACATCCTACACGTTTTGACATTGTCCACGATCATATACTAATTTGTCGCTTACATGATACAATATTATATCGTTTGTTTACATTTGACATGACAGCTAAACGGCCCGGCATCTACGTAGACGCTGCTCGCATACGTCATAATCATTGCATATATCGGGTGTCGTACGTCTCGTGTCTTGGATTTTAAATTAAAATCCTAAGGTCTATATTTGATAAACCAAACAAAATTGTTCATTTAATACATCACATGTGTGTACTTTAAATAACGATCTAATTATTTGAGTGCCTCTATCGTCACCTTCCCAAGTCTCAGCTGTTCAGTTGGCTACGGTTCGACTACTTTTCATAGTTTCACATTCTTAGCGAAAGTGTTAGAATTGTTCACATGTCCCGTGTTGGTTCATAACAGGTGTAAAGATCAATCCGAAAATATTTTTAATTAGGCATTACCTAATAATATTATCTATAAAGTTTTCCTTTGATACATATTATTTAATTTAGTTACAAACTTTCATATATAGAAAAGTTGAAGAAAAAAAATTATGATTCCTTATGAATTCACAAACACATATCACAACGGAAAAAAATTCACTTATCTGTTGATATTTTCTACTAAACATAAAAAAGTACCAACAGTACAAGGTACTTCAAAGAATTGATTAATCGGTACTCATGGAATATTGATTGGTTGCATGTAACATGAAGCTTGCAGCCCATCACTTATCGGATACTACTTCAATTAACGAATGCATGTAACTGATTTTGAGGCTAAAGCTATTCGAATAGTTCTTAAAATACTACTTTATAATAAAATGTTTTATTAACATTCATGTATGTATGAGCAATAATTAGCTCTGTGTTTCAAATCGTTTATTCATTATAAATCATGCAAAGAATATCATCGGAAATAGTCATCAACGATCTGTAGTCCCATTGTTGAGCTTTGGTCTGGTCTGCCGAGGGTATGCCGGCGATATCCGGTATATTAAACCTTTGGAAACATTATATGGAACTTACAGGCAAAGGTATATTTTCCATTACCGTAAAATCATGTGATTATTAATTTCTATACAGGCAATTTGGATAATGAATTTAATTACGGGCCTGAAAATCATATATAACAGTTTTTTGTCTCGAATTTTTGTTAATACTAAAGTTTAAAGCCTATAAATAGAGCTGGTCTAGCCTTATTTATACAAGCATTTTAAGTGTACTATTTTAAGTGTATCATGTTGGTAAGCGATTAATATTCCGTCCGATGAGATTTTATCAAGTACACAATTAATATTGCAGCAAAATTTACGAGTTTGACTTTCAGCAATGTTATCATGATGTCAGCAATTTGTTGAAGGAATTTTAAGCGATTTATGTCTGTCGGTATCCACAGCTCCTTAATTAAATAATAAGTTATAAAAATAGTATAATTACGATAGGTCTTAAAGTAGATGTGGAATCGCAACTAGAAAACGTCTCTTTTAATAACTAAGGTAGTCACTAATACTAAAACTAAAGTAGTCACTAATAAAACATTAGGTTATTAATAAAACAATAGAGTTGTCTATTAAAAAAAAAAATTGTTGCGAATTTTATAATTTCGGCGTTTGTTTCTTTCCATCGTCATCTCAACTAAACTTTATTATTTCATTTAAATATGTTAAGTTTGTCATGTTAACCTTTTGTCAATGTATTGGGATAGTTACTGGAGCAGAACGGAGGGCGGCTTTTTGGAATGGCTATTTTTTATACAGACGGGGAAAATATTAGTCGTACCAATACAGGGCTATCGATAGTATTGCTTTAATATGCTAACGGTACTATTGATATGATTAATATTCGACTTTGACTTACCGTGTAATTAAAAGTGAACAATTTCGATAGATAAAACGGCACTTTTTTTTTTCAAGATCAACTGTCAACAGTTTGGGAACAATGGTAAGAACGATACATTGTGATTGAGTCGTAAGGGCATAATTTGTTAAAAATAGAATAATGAATATTAATTGCAGACTATTACAAATATTACAATTTCATTAGTTTCTATAACGTATTATACGCTTCACTGGGCTCTAATTAGCAATTAGGAATCCCGAGTAATCGCGTCGCGGTCAATTTGTTAATTTATATAACCTATGCCAAGTTATCTGAGCTCTTCAATGAGGTTTTAAGGTGTACTAGAATTTTTCGAATATCACCAATTGGTATACTGATGATATTAACTATGAATTCGAGTTATAATTTTGTTCATTCTCATTAAAATAAAACTTTCGTATCTCAGTTGAAATATAAAACAAAATATGTCACCACTATTTCTGCTACATTTAGGTATTCTTTTAGTTTCTACGAGATTTTATTTAGTCGTACATTACTCTATAATAAGAAGAGTCAAAAAATATATTTAGATAGGCATCAACTAACGAGCTAAATTTATTACTTCTTATATAAACTCCAAAGCAAATTCAATTTCGATATTTTATATTGTACCTACTTAAATAAAGAACAAAAATGAGCCAATTGCCCTCTCGTCAATCAATTATTCATCGGACAACGTACAATATTTAAGCTAACGTTTTAGCGGCTATAGCCCAATTGGTAGTGTGTCGGACTTACGATCGAGAGGCCGTGGGTTCGATCCCCACTCCCCCATTGCACTATTGACGTGAACCCA
>DWGW01000498.1:0-14731 GCA_018247775.1 Udranomia orcinus
CCTTATTGTACTTAGGTAGACTAGATTTAGTATTTATTACTTAAATTGTTACAACCACCCATACAAAGACAAAAAATCGTATAGATTAGATAATCGACTCCGGTAACACCGCCACATCTATTTCTGCCTTATAACAGTGTTCTTGGTGCTGTGTTCTGGTTTGAAGGGTGTGGTAAGAGAGACATCACTTGACCGAGGCGTTCCAATTGTACTCAGAGGTAGCAACGCATTTGTGATCGACCTGAGAAGGAACTTTGATCCAGTCTTGGCGTACCCATACCATACCATAGTTACCATACGTTACCATAGTTTTTCGTAGAGATAGAGCCAAGCCCAAACCTCTGGCTCTCAGGATCTCAGCTAGACCCAAAGACCCAGTCATTGTCATGACATTAGTTATCTTATTAGAATGAAAGTAATTTTAAATTTAATTTTTGCTAACTTTCATGTTGTTGACAGTTCAACAGGACATTTTAATTGACGTTATGAGCGCATTTGAAATGCAATCTACAGTAGATTCAGGCTGAAGTTATTTTTAAACCGCGTCGCTCTGCCACGGATGTGCGATACAGAACCGTACGCAGCACACGGAAGAGTAATGAGGCATCAGCTGCTAAGAAATCCGTATTCTTATTATCGTTACGTCGCAAACATCGGAGTAAAACAATTTATTACGAAATGTAAACAGGAAGAGCCGTATTTTCATTAAGAATACGAATCCGATACCCCCCTCCGCCCGACTGGAATAGACTGAAAATACCCAGTTATGATTAATTCTGAATGCGCCTCACATTGATCAAGGAACCAAGGCTTTTTGCTCCAAACTACCCATCCCCCTCACCCCACGCGAGAGCGAGACTAATGCAGCCTCGCCTGTCTCACTCTAAAACAAAGATGCTAAAACTTCTTTCGCTAGTATGAAGATTTTAATTTCATATTTTTGACGAAACGGTTCTAATTTTACCACCATCGCCATACCAAACTAAACCCTATGCGATCCCCACTAAGGTCGCATTCGTCTCACGGAGCCAGCGCACTTATTTCCGTCTTCTAATTCCGAATTAGTTTTCGAAGTAAAAAGATACAGTCCCAAGACTGTGTGAGTGTCTTAACCTCGTTTAAACTTTACGCGCTCAAGTTTAAAGCGCAAATTTCTTCGACACGGCACTCTCAAGAAATAATTCTCCAGTCGTACCCCGAAATTAGTCGAATAAGGGGAAAGGGGTTCATACGATGGGTGGTTTTAAAAGAAGAAGGCAAAAAGGTGGGGATAGAAAGATGCGCAAAGACTTAGTTTGCGCGGGGGGTGGTCGGGGGTGTTATAAAATATATAATTCTATACTTACAATACTTGTAAATACGCCACGCGGAAGTACTGCGCCCTAACGAACTTGGCCTGTGGAATGCTTTGATTGGTTTCTTGGAAATATTACCTTTTAGGATTCTTGTCGTGATATTGAACACTGTGTGTTCTTTGACGAATGCTTAATAAATATCTTCTCATTATATCAATACTCTTGTTCGATTCTTAGAAAACTTCAGAAGTTTAATAGATTGTCGTTTATATTTTTCGTCAAGAGAGTAATTATGTTCTTCCTGCTTTTCTCGTTTTAGTTTAGATGTAAACAGTCGTAGACGCATTCTGTAGTTTCACGATGTTATTCGTTATTGACGAAACTGTTATCGATAAGTTATTCGTAAATTTAATACTTTAATTCAACTCGGATAACAAATCGTAATCAAAGTACTGGGTTCGACTTTTATGCCAATTAAAGTTCGTAACTACGACCGTGTAACATAAAGATATTTGAATACATTAACCCTTGATGAATACACTCAAAATATGTGGTAGTTACATTTATAAAAAAATACGTTGTTCTATATACGAAAATAGCATTAATAAGACACTAAAACATACGTTTGCTTAATACTAAGTCCAAAAACGACAAAATGTTGTTAAAATATGGAGTTGATAGCGAAGTCTTAATAAGTATCACGATGAGTCGGTCGCAGTACTCCGCTACATTCGCTGATATTTAGTCGCGAAACGGGATGTATTATAAGCGTAGTTGTTTAAAATAAGAACGCCGCGGGGGCGCTGCGGCCCAGCGGTTAGCGCTCTGCCGGCTTGCGGTTCGATTCCGACGTAGGTAAGGAAGGTTTTTGTTGTGAAGAAGATTGGATGGGTTTTCTTAATTTGTGCTCTGTGGGTGTATGTTTGTATAATTTAATATTTTGTTTGGTACTGGTTAAACGAACATACCATAAGGTATGTTCATGAGTAAAGTATAAAATATTGCAACTTGTCGATATGCATACCTACGTTTCTAATAGAAAATATTAAAATGTGTATATATCTGTTAAATATCGGGAATAGATTCAAGATCTCAAAATTTTGCCTAGACAAAAAAATATTTACACTTTTTCGAGATAAATCAAATTCTTATGTATTTGCTCTGGTTGCAATAAAAATTTTTGTACAATTTTTAGAAGTTCGCATCATTCACCCGCCATAATATTTTAATACAGAAATTTTCTGCTCATTTAGTTTTTAGTTAGCGTATGCTTTTATGCCTAATAATAACGTCGAAATGATGTTTCTATGAATAGCTTTATGCTTTCATAGAGAACTAGGCAACTTTTTGCTTAGCATTATAAAAATTACATTCACCAAAAATCCTTTTCATTTCGAAATACTGCGAGAGCGTACGTTACGTACGTGCGTATTTGGATTTACGTAGTCCATTCATCAGAATAAGAGCTTTTCCAAAAAAGTTCAACGTAAACTTAAAATAAAAGATAAAAATAATATAAAAAAAAGTATGCGAGTGAAGCTACCTATGTTTTATCCACTCATTTCGCGTGGTTCTTAGTAAAAAGTTGTGTAACAGGGGGTGCACTAGCGCCTACGCCGTAGCGGACTACGTGCTACGGGCGTAGGCCTCGTAGCAGGGTTGTGCATACGATTCGGCTAATGACGATTTCTTAATTAATTAATAATATTTTCTCGTATCCTAAATCAACATTTTTGCTCCAATTATTATTCTTTTTATAAGTTTCTTATATAAATTATGTATTAGGATCAAAAATTTATATCATTTTTCATTTGTATTTTTCGATTTAAACTTGTTTTGTTGAAGGATGCAAACTCGTAAGTTATTTACATTTACAACTTTTGCTGCTAGTACACTTTAAAGTTTTAAATTATAATTAATCAAACATTTTTATCACATGAATAATTCAATAAACTGTCATAACACAACAGTATTAATTATAAATGAATGAATAATATTTTTCCAATTACAGTACAAAAATGTAATTATTTTTAGAGACATATATAAAGAATGCGGAATAAATACCATCTATCTAAATTGAATAACTGAACCGAAATAAAACACGCACTCCTCGAAATATTTTGCATACAACCGCTTCGCAATAATTTTATCTCCGATACTTTCAAAGTCTCGAGCCTTTCTTATCAGGGAGGGTTAAAACTAAGCATCCTCCATTAAAATTCGGAAGACGGGGCGCATTTATCCCTTGTCGCAACTACACTCAACGTCTTATAAGAAGCACCCTAAAAACTCGAAAGTTCATTAGCCCCAGCCCTACTGCTTACTATCTTGCACGTTCCTAAGACGCCCCCCCGAGGGGGGCTTTAAAACCCCCACTCGAGGGGGCAACGCGGAAATATGAAGGGAGCGCTCATTTATCAATACACGGAGACTGTTTCTTTCTCTCTAAGAATTGATTATATTCTACTAAGAATATTGACGGAGGTAAAGTTTTAGGGTGGGGGGGTGTCGTAATGTTTTGATTAGAGTTTTTGATGTTGCTCCGCGTTTTCTTGCGTATATGATACGAAAACGGAGGGTTGTATAATTTTTGGGACACTTCACATTACGTAACTGTAGACGCGGGAATATGATACGCGATACTGTACGGCGTGCGCTTTAAAACGTTACGGCTTTCTGAGCGAACCGTGAATTATTGCTATTTTTCTCATAATAGTGTATTTGTGTAAGGGAAGCTGTGCAGCATTATCGCAATTTATAGCCAACTTTGCTAATGCTGCTTCCGGAGCGTCGGAAATTTTTATTTCTCTCTCCAGGATTAAGTTATTAATTGGATTTTTTTCACCTCATCCTATTTCATAACGCTACGCAATTGTCTTGTACTCGATTATCTATCCTTTAATCCATAAAATGAACGATAATTAATCCGTGTAATTCTTGCGTATTTCAAAACGATAAAAAATAAGAATACTTCTAAATAAATATGCAACGTAATTAGGCATTGCTTCATGTACTTAGCTTCGTGTTTGCGTTATAATATTATTTACGTTATGTATTTATCAAGCCACAATCAATTGCAGTTAATTTGCTAGATGAAGTGATAATGCACTTATATAAATAATTTTATGAAAACTAAGTATGTGATCCCACCAAAAATATTTATAAATAGAGTTCTAGCTGAAGTAGTATACAGATCATTATTCTTTCTTAGAAACAATTAGCACGTTTAAAAAAAACATAGGGTAACATAGAACACGTAAAAAATACAGCAGAAAGAACGCGGTGACGTCACAGCCAAAAAGTGCAAAGAATTTTAAAAATCAATTAGTTGTTACCGTACTTAACATAATGTACAAGAGAGCGACCACTCTAAGCTATGAGAAAGGTTTATTTAAAGACGTTTTATTAAAAAAAAAAATTATTAGCATGTCAAAACATACTAATAATTTTGTTAACCTCTAATGGCGGAGTGAGGATCGAACCCACGACCTTTTGATCGTCAGTCCGTCACACTACCCATTTGGCTATTGCCGCTTCTGTTGTCTTGGGCCTTAGAAATAATTCTTGAATCAAAATCTTATGACAGACCGAAAACCTTTATCTAGAGCGGAAGGAAAAGCTATGTTTATTTACAAATTAAGTTTCTAAAGTTGACTTAGAATTCCTTGGGGTTAAATGTCGCTAAGTCATGAAATAATCGCCGATAAATCTCCGTGAATATGGGTCAGGACGGGCACGGCCTTCGGAAACCAACGTTGCTTTTCCATTTTCTTATTTCTCTTTACACCGACTTTTGTATCTATATTCTTAATGCAAATAATTGACGCTTCGTGTGGTGCATCGATGAATGTTCTGCGTAGGCGTGTTTTGGGTTTGATTCCCGGTTATACATATGTATGAGTGAAGTAAACTTATCGGGTATGTATGTTCATAGCGTTCATGATAAGTGAATAGGTTGAAAAAAAACAATTGAGAAACAAACACCAGTTATACTTGTGAGCAGAAGTTGCGATATTGATTATAGAGCTTCGGAAGGCTGAGTGAAAGCTTTTATCTAAAACAATATAGTTAAGTGCCAATTGATTGTCTTTGAGAATATGTGCAGAATTTGAATTATTTCATTCGGTAGTAAGGGATAATATAATCAATTTAATTAGAAAAGGGAACCTTTTCAAAAAGAGACCTCTAGAGTCTAGAGTGAAAGACCATACGTTTAACCGCTTGGCCCTTCCGCCTAGTAAAGAAAATGAAACGAAAACTGTACTGTGTGAGATATGTAACTTTAAGGTGGTAAAGAAAACATTTAAGCTGGGTGTTCCAACTTAGTGCCTAGCGGTAACAACGTTTGTAGTCATCTCAAGAAAGAACTTCGATTCTGTTTTAAGCAGAGGTGACAGAGACAGAGAGAGAGAGAGATAGTAAAGATGAAAATTCATTCTTATTTGCAGGTTTAACCTGAAGTTTTTTTTTCCACGCAATGTATGTACGTAAATTCTAGACAAAGGAGATACGCTCCACGGCTATCACAAATGCAAAACGCGTGCCAAAGATTCTAAACACCGTGTCATGTCCTTATGACTTATTTGATAAAGACCCTTTGAATTACTAATGTATGTGCGCGTGCTCGGAGGGAAACGACGCCATACCCACTCGTATGAATAGGCAAACAAAATGCAAAAATATTGTACATTATTGACTGGAGCGAGTTTACGGAGGCAGTGATATTCCTTGACTGGCTCTTGCACGTGGCTTTGCTCGCTTTTTTTCAAAATTTCGCAAAATATTAAATTATTTTATTATTCTGAAATAGAAGAACCTAAGTTACTCCTTATTACATCAGCTGCAAATGAAAGTCCCGTTAAATTCGGTCCAGATGTTCTATAGATTAGTCGGAACAAACAGATCGACAGACATATAATTATGGTATTAAATGTTATTCGGATACATGTGTATAAATACATAATGCATTTAGTAAAGAGTGTTTATTTTAATATTACGCACACACAGACACTCCAATTTTATTTATTTGTATAGATAACGAACGCTCGTGGCCACCTGATGTCGAACCTCGCTTTTTAAACTAGTATGTTGTTTGTGTTGTAACCAGACACTTTACAAGATAAGATGTCACCCGCTGAAAAACAAAGACTTATAAGACAATTGGCGTGTTCGTGTCAAGAGTTTAACTACAATCTCGATCATTAAATCCAAGTCTATTGATTCTTAGGTAATGCTATATTTTTTTCCTATTCTACGAGTATAATTTATACTATCATTTTTCTCACATACGAGTTTAATTATTTTACTACGCTGGTCAGTGAAATATTATTGAATTCGGAATCGACAAACACGGACTTACAATCTCTTCGTTAATAAAAGTCTGTGCCCAAATCTCCTAATAATTGATAACTTTTAATCTAAATTAAACGATAAAAAATCCATCTAAAGCTCCATTACGAACAAACTAATTATTTCTAGAAACTACAATAGCGTTAATTAA
Source organism: Udranomia orcinus (assembly GCA_018247775.1). NCBI lineage: Eukaryota > Metazoa > Arthropoda > Insecta > Lepidoptera > Hesperiidae > Udranomia > Udranomia orcinus. Next base: position 6,796 of record DWGW01000498.1, read on the forward strand.
ACGCCGAAGGGCCGCGATAATCTCTCAATGCAGATCTATTATTTTCCATAGACAATAGAGGAATCCAGCTGAATTAGTTGGTTTAGTCCCTTATTCAGAGTTGCCGATTCGCGAGAACAGCCGGCGAGGCGAATCATCAAAAAATACGATCGGGAAAAAATCAGAGTTGGCAACATCTAACCTTAAAAACGTAATGGCGATGCTAAAAGAGATCTATAAAAAGGGTGGCATGGGGCCACTAGGAAACAGTATTCATAAAACACATCTGCATAGGAGCTTAGCGGCGTCCGTAAAACTAACCCACACGCCGAATAAAACGAACACACTAACACAAATAAGCAATAAAGTACACTCAGTAATATAAAACTAAGAAACATCAACATCTTACCCCCTACCCCCTCGCACCCCTTGGGGGTAATTTCTCCCCGAACTTACTAAAATACTAAAAACGGAGATACGGAGGGGTGTGCCACCCCAACGTTTTCTTATGCAAGATGCTTATATTTTAACCTAAATGTTGGAGCAGATTCTCGGCCGCGTGCTTGAGTTATGCGATTTTTGGCGGAAATAGCTTCGGATTCCGCACTAGAAAGTAATCAGCTAAGCGATTCGGAGCTTAGGAATATTTGTGTTGTAGTTGGCGCCCCTCGCCAACATGTCATGGATTAGTACCGCGCCGTTTCACCTACGTCTGCCGTCATAACAGTAGCGTGCTTTCTTTTTATTCAATTTACAATACAATTTGTCGATAAACTTTTCGAGGCTAGATAATTACATACATATAATTAGTCAATAGACATCCAGAGAAAAAACTAACGAACTAAATGCTCACTTATTCGCGCTTACGTGGCTACTAAGAATTAAAAATGTCTCGAGTGTGTGCCAACGACCACACCTTGACTTCAATCGCGAGATCGGTTTAAGGACGATTAGGATATACAATTCTTGTCTCGACGAATATTACTTTACTTGAATTTGAATTAAGTAATTGATATTTTAGGAATAATTTCCTATAAATGCGGAATAGAAGTTTGATAGCTTCAGCAGTCTGCGTCCATTTCCGCTCTCTAGCTCCTGCTTTCTTTGTTATTCCGCATGACTGCTTATTATATTAATTAAACATACCATGTCAATGTCATCATTTCTCTAAATTCCTTGAAACGTTAAATTATATTTCATAATAATTTTACAAGTTTGAAATTTTATATGAACTAAAGAAACCTAAACAGAATATCAATAATTATGTGTGCACGTATGTATCAGATCTACATAGTTATGAACATAATCTTGGTCCACACAAGATAACAAAGACATAATTGCCGATACTTAGAAAATATAATCACACATCGCACGAAAATAATACATCAAACACGATTCGTTTTAAATCATTTCCACTCAAAACGTACCAAACAATTGGGTAGGGCTCATGTCAATTGTTAGAAAAAGTCAACTAAAAAATCATCGCACACACGAAAATTCAGTTCAAAACATGCCGGATCGCGATAAAAGTGGCGTGCCACTAAAACGCGTATGAAATTACAACAAAAAAAAAATCAATAGCCCTGAAAACTGTCGGGCGAAAAAATTCAACCGCGTTTTTTCCGATCTTTATTTGCTTTGCGAGACTAGTGAAAGCGAGAGGTTGAAAAAAATACGTCACTATTTCTATCGTGCAGGCTGCGAATAAAAAAAAAAGAAAAAAGGCGAATGGCCGATGAGAGTGAGAGTTCTATTTTCAAATTGCCCGCGCGCCGGCACCGTTTATTTTTTAAAAGGATTTTTCGGACATGTGCTCGTGGGAATGGACTGATGGATTGTTTTGTGGTGTTGCGTGTCGCCACCTTTCTTGCGCGCTGCTAGCTTTCCGGCCGCGGGTTTGCTTGTTTACGCTTCGATTTTAATAATTTTCATTTTGAAATTACTTATTTCGTAATATGCGATAGTAGATGTATGCTTTTTTAACACACAAAAGAGTGTCGCGCGAAGTAATCACCAAAAGTTTTCCGGTTGAGGAAAAAAGGTAGTTAACTAAGAGACATAAAAAGGGTACCAAGCCACCATCAGCCGCGTCTGTCTTGCACAATTAAACTCACAATTATCACGATGACGGTCTTGAACATTTAAAGCTTGTAGATTACTTATACTTCAGGTTATTCTTCTAATATTAAAACCGATATGACTCCAGAAACACCAACGCTTTCCTTTCCAATACCATTTGTATGGAAGCACTTTCTTAGTATAAGTAAGCTCTGCCAGTCGTAAGATGGTTAAGAATATTTAGATGCAGTTTTAATTACCTTGATTTTAATTACTTTAATGACCGCACAAAAGTACAAGGAAGTGATGTAAAATATTTATTAGCATTGTAACGTGTGTGACGCAGAAATATCTACCTCAAACACCAGTTTTTGTAGTACGAAGGCCGTTTAAAATTGTAAATGCAAGTGCAGACATTGTTTGTTAATTCTATGATATAAAACAAGTTATTACGTGTAATTTTAACCACGCATATAAATGATTACAAGGGCTAAATATACTTTATTTAATGTAAGTTGGAAGTGCGGGAAATGAAACTTAATCTTTAAGTTAATAAGAATTTTGTTCTAGTGTATGCGTTAGATAGACCCTTTTTTTAACTAGAACACTTTTTTCCTAGTTAGAACTAGTTGTATTTGCAATTAAAATTAACTAATGCTTTAAATTGAATATCAGTTAGAATTAATACTCCCTGGTTAGGGAACGCGTTCTAATTTAAAAAACCGAACTTGTTCTAACCAATTTTGAGCGTTAGTTAGAACTAATTTTAACAAGGGCATTCAGTTAAAACTAGTTCTAACTGGTGAAAACGTGTTTTAACTAAAACAGATTTTATTGAGGCTATTATAAATTGATTTTAATCGAGAATATGTGTATAATTTTAAGGTCTCTCTCCCCAAAGAATCTCTTGTGTTTCGAGTCTTTGGGGACACTACCGTCACCTAATTTCTGCTTTATAATGTATTCACGCCCTGTTTAATCCCAATCACTGAAGAAGGTAATTTACTTTTCTATTTAGTTTTCAGGTATGTTTTCATCTGAAAATAAAATTACTTCTGTATTTAATGATGAAATCTATCGCGTCTTAACTGTGAGCATGGTAAGTTTTCTTTCGGTGTTGCGTAAATCTAGGTAACCACTGAACAAAAACAATCGTTTGAGTAATAAAAAAAACAATGTATGTGGTTTTCCATTAAATTATCGTCAACTAACGTTAACTCATTCCAGTAATTCAATTTAATAAACAAGAATTCATTTTATTACAATCTCAAAATTAAAGTTCAATATGTTATACTTTTAGACATAGTCCAGTGTAGGTGTGATTGTTTTGATGTGTCTTTGTCAATGCTGTCAATGTTATCCCTAAATCATCTACTATTTTCTTTGTCACGCTTTCCTCATTAACATCGCGAGAAAGTTTAGTCTAACCATTACAAACTAAAATATTTTTTTACGAGTACGTCTTATGAATCCGAATGTCTTCCATCCATTATTCCTATGCTTTTGCAGAAATGTGCAGGATAATGATGAATTCATTATTGTCATCGGTTTTTTGAGTTTCAACTATTCAATGCTTCAGTATCAATTTAGGTACAAACTGTTTTACTCAGCTCAATATAAGATTACGTGATTTCAGAAACTATAAATCAGATCAAAATGGTAAAAAATCCAAAACAACACCTATGGAACGGCTGACAACACAGATGATCACAGCGTAAAATTAATAAAGCCGTTGTTACAACGGAACGAATGGATTTAGCGTTTCAATTAAGTATTTTAATCAATCAGAGGCGGGTAAAAATAAAAGGTTGGAGTCAGTGAACCCATCAGAGATGCAAATTAGCTTTTCAGCGTGGCCCAGGATAGAACAAATTTACGTACGGAACAAAGTGCCACCGCAAACGCACGTAAATATATAATGGAGGCTGCATTTAAAATGGCCGAACAAAAAACCCGTAGCCCATGATTGAGTGTTGTGTTCGCTAGTTACGCGCCCCGGCGTTGCTGGCTAGCTCGTTTTGTTTTTCGTGCCATCTTTGTCTGGGGATTGATGTAGACATATGTATCTTGACTGAAGACTGACTGACTTTGTACACGTGGATTTCATATCCGTTGTCTGGTTGTATGTATGTAATATGAGGTGCAGATGGACGTAACTTAGTGATTAAGCAAATGTGGAAATTGTGATAATCGTGAAGGTTATTTGCATATATCGTATGGATTACGTTGGAGATAAATAGTCTGTTTCTTAGATTCTAATATTATTTATGTTGTAACATGTAAGAAGAGATACTTGAGTTAAAATTAATAATGTAAAAAATGATTCGTTAATAAAAAAAAATAGTGAAATGAAATATAAATAGAAAATTTTACAAAATATCCCGAATTAACTAATTTTTATTTGTTCGTAATAAAAAAAGATATTCTCCATATATGTTCGTACTCAGTAAGTATTACAATATAAGCAAGAATCAATTCCATCTATTATAGCTACAGCAGAAGGAATACTAAGTGCAGATGGAAATATTCTAAAGAAAGTAGTCATAAAATTGTTAGAATCAAAAGCTCATCGCAGAAAACAAATAATGACTAATATAATAATTGCATTTTTTAGAAAAAGCGAAACAAGTTGAACCTCATTTACTTTCCATAGTTAAGGCTTAAAGGCTCTAAATCATACTACTTGTATAAAGTACAAAGATCAGTTTAAATGTAAGTATCAAGGATTTGTATTTAAAGTTAATTATCAAATTGTATCTTATTTATGATTTAAGCATATATGCTAAACCTAAAATTAGCCACGCTATCATTTGTCACCCCTAACTATCGTACCCCTAACATTAATGTATCAAGAGCTACTATTCTTAGGGTATCACATAAATCAAAACGAATATCTTCCTATAAGAAAGAGTGATGTTAACGCCTCCTTATTCAAATTATTTCTACATGTTTAATCTATAGCTCTACAGCTTACAAATTCCCATTACAAATACACTCTTTAAAATTACCGATGTTATATTACATTACAGCGTACAAATTAACATGATATCAATCACTAAATGTACACTCATTTGCGACGAACAAACAAAAATTGCACTGCCGAATGTTATTACGGAGCGAAATGAGAACCGCCATGTAGTATATAGAGATTAAAGTACATAGAAAAAAGTACATAGTGATAAAAAAGCCACATTTTATTATGAGCCGATCAGATGAGAGAGGAAATTTTGTGTTTATTTGTATTGGTACGGTGCCGCGTACAGGGTGTTCTGAAAAGTTTGCTTTTTATTTTGAAAATTAATGTATAACAATTGATTTAAATTAATACTAAATTTTAATTTAAATATGATCACAGCGCATGCTGGTATAAAATCTAGAACTCTATTGGTATTGCCATTACAATCATACTTACCTCTTTTAAGAAAAACATGAAGGAAGAAGGACAGCAGACTTCGTAATGTATTGAAGTAAAACATGTAAGAATGTCTCGGAAAATTAAAAAGAAATACGAGAATCTTCAGCTTTTAATTTCACCGCAATTACGATGGTAATGCTAATTCTCACAATTTCAATCACAGACAGAAGTCAAGTGTATGGAAGTGTTTCTATATTATGTGCAATATCTACCGGTCTTCTTCTCTCCAATACGTGCAATGACACATTATATCCCAAAAAGGAACACCAAAAATTAATCATCTCATAATTTCCTTCGCAAATTGGAACAGCCTGTATAAGCGCGTCGGTGTATTCGTGAATCCGTACGCATCGTCACTCACACCGCCACGCTATGTCTCTGTGTGACCGTGTGCAAGTGTGTATCGAGGTCACGTTGCATGTACGGAGTGATGCAATGGAAGAGAAAAAAGTATAAATTACCTACTGTAAGTTTGGAAAGTTCTGACTCGCGATATCTTGATTCAATGCTTTGTGACATAGAGCATCGACAAGCGAGTCACTGCTACTCGTGTACTGCGACCTGTCATCATCTGTTATGAATGAAAGATTTCAGTTTCTTTAACTTAAACTTACGTTTTGTTTCTCCGAAATTCCCTTTAAACCAGTACAGAAATAGTAATAAATACAGACAAATTCTTACTTAAATGTAGCAGTCTGTCAAGGAGTCACTATTACGAATTTACTCAAAAGAATCGTTGTTCCATTGTAAAATTATCTAGTAAATACACATAATGTTATTAAAATTATTTTCAGATGTCACACACAGACACGGTAATTGCATGCACATATATGTAAATGTGTAGATAAATCTCAAGGAAGTGTCAGATTTCCTGCATCATTATCAGAATTGGAAGTGAAGTCTCTCTGATATTTTTATGAGTCATTTATTAGTCGATAATATGAAGTGGTTTTGTAAGTAATAAAATGTCGGTACTGTTTAAATTTTTTAAACAAGATAACCTTCATTCGGACCAAACATTCGGAATCGTTCAGTTTTGCCGTATTGAAGTCGTTTATTAAAGTAATAAAGCGGATAAGATTAGGATCTATTCAATGGACCATGTTTTACAAAATTAACCGTTTTTTTTTTCAATTGAGATATAATTAGAGATAAAATTCGAATAATGTTTGCAAAAACTTGTAGCTGTAAGTTTTCCAAAAAAATAAATAAGTAAGTAAATAGCATATATTATGTTTATTTTGGAATAATATATATAGTGAACTTATTTGTATATCGCATTAAGTTAAAAACGTATAAGTATTCATATAAGCAAATAATGCTCCAATTTAATTATAATAATGTATGAGGAAAAAACAACACCGGTCCTAATGTTAAGCAAATAATTTAAAAGTTATGACCAAGAGAAGTGATATACTACAACTAAAAAGTAACAGAATAGAACATAATAATTTTGGGGGACTAAATAAGAAACACAGATAATGCATAATGTGCTATTTTACTGTTAGCTTTAAATTGAAAGCGTTTTACGGCAAAAATAATAATTAACTATTTGAACATTAACATTTAGAATCCAAGATATATATAACAAACGGGCAAGCAATACACCTGTTGGTAAGTGGTTACCGCCACCCACAGACGCCGTCCACAGACTTCCGAATTCAAGACAGATATCGAAGCTCTGTCTTAAAGGAACATATGCGTTGCCACGCGTGAGGATTAAGTTGGAGTTGCTTCGGTCAAGTGTGTCTCCCTCACCACCCTTCAAACTAAAACATATCAAGTACACTGCGAATATAAGGCAGAAATAGGCGCGGTACAGGTACCTCCAGATCCGAACCACAAAACGATGTACCATCTTCAAAACTTTAGCTTTACAACTTACTTTTGACTAAAATTTCCTAGCGCTATTTCTAAACTAAAGTACTAGGACTAGTCTAAGACAAATTGAACCATAAAACAGCCGAGAGCGGGACATTTTATCTTTGTGAAGATATCTGTAATACTAAAAGTATTTTTACGACAGAAAACTAAACTAAACTAAACTAAATGAAATGAAAGGATTTATATGACGTCGAAGCAGATGAACAACGACTTAGCTATCAACGTTAGCACTGATGAATGTAATATACGACTTATGTTAATCTAAGTTAACATACAGTTTCTAAGTTTGGAAAATATTGTTCACCTCAGTAATTTGAAGTTATGATAGGTAGACGCTTTGTGACAATTATAATGAGAAAACTTTTGCCATTTCTTCAGTCAGAAGGTTTAATCGTCAATCTTACTTTTTTGAAACTGTATTTGTTCGGGAAACGAGTCGAGAAATAAGAAATATGTTGTTCTCGGCTTCCTCTTCGGAATCTTTGCCGATTTTCCGAAATATTTATATGTATGTATAAGTCTTATGAAACTAACTACTAGGGATAAAATAGTGCAGTGGTTTCCCGTTGCCTTCTGCACCAGACTTTTTAGAGGGGATTT
>DWGW01000499.1:0-14716 GCA_018247775.1 Udranomia orcinus
AAAAGGATGTCCCAACACTGGATGTATGTTATGTAACATTAATTATTATGTAATAAAACATTTTTTCATTTTCATTTCAGTGTATGCAATTCAACCTAGTGTTAAGAAAAGTAAATAAACATGACATTTATATTTGAAATGCCATTCCATCTTCAGCCTGTATCCAGATTCCAAGTTGTTAAACTTAAACCGATTTTTAATGTACCCTTAACTAATGTAACGTCGACAAATCCAGATCTTTCTCGAGGAGAATAGACGCAAAGTTTAATTCAAAGTAAAGCATAAACATAGAATCTAGTAAGGTCCTTTGTTATTCTCGGGAATAGTTTTCGAAAACACTGACGCAACGGAGCTCCACTCCTGACAGTTTGGAATAAGAATGACGAAGCAAAACTCACGGGTAAAAGAAAAGGTCCCTCGTGATTCAAAAGAAAGCTTGCCATTGCTTGCGTGTGAACGTTTGAATAGGGCTAGATGAATAAGGACCATCTTCCAAGGTTACATGAATGCAAAATTTTGCGAAATTCATAATCACAAAATTAATGAAACAACGGTAGTATTTACGAACGGCAAACTAGACTAAGCGTAAGTCTTAATCAATTGAAGTGACTTGCAATTTAGAGAAGCTTTATCGAATTATGAAATGGCAAGGTATTCATTACGAAAATTGCTTTGGAATAACATAATTATAGGGTTATTCTTAACGTTTAATTTAACAATTTAACATCATATAATAATTTTATGTCACTACTGATGAAAATTTTCTAACGCGTTCTCTACAGGATGTCTGGTCATACAAGTTTCATTAGGCAAATTTTAGGTGCTTTAAATAAGGTTACTGAAAGTTACGTTTTATTTCATAAGCATTTAATCATTTATAATACACTGAAAGAAAATATAAATTGCATGCTTCCATTTGAAATAGACATAGGTAAAGACATATTTTTCTTTATTAAAATGGGTTCGTTTATATATTTCATGTCACGTATTACAATGATAAATTGGGTAACGAAGGCGCCATTAACAACAAGTGTTACTAAAAATTCCCTGACACTGATTCCATTACAGTACGCCGAGCACGAAGCGTTATTCTCGTCTCTCTTTCCTAGTCTTTTGTCACCCTTAAATATATTTGCTACTGTCAGCCTATTCTAAATTTTATAGATTATAGTCACGCCTTCCCCTGATACGAGGGAAACCGTTATTTGGCATAGCGGTGCAGGGTCTAATCCTTGCAGATCTCATCTGAGCACGCAACTACATTCGGCACTCATTTTTTATTCCCCAAGTTCTTTTCCAATTACGTCCTTTTTTAGTACACTTAACCAGTACTTGTTTATAGGTTTAGCTAGCCATTTCTCTATTATTTTTATATCATTAAAATTACTAGCACGTATATATATTGACATGCTAGTAATTTTAATAAAATTTTAGTAATTTTGTTAACCGCTCCAGCTAAGCTCAAAGGCTTGTGTTAGGAGTGGGTTCTCGTCAAAAGTCTAATGGTGGAATGGGGATCGAACCCACGACCTCTCGATCAAAGGTCCGACACGCTATCCATTGGGCTATTGCCGCTTCGTTAATTTCATCATTTTCATCAGAATCGAATCTAATTAACATTGAATTTACCCAGGTGTATAATAAGTAAATTGGATTATACTCATATTCAGTTAAGGAACGCCGCTAGAGAATACTTAAGCTAAAAGCACTTTGAATGACGTAATGGCTATTATTTATTAATGCTACCTAACTCGTGTGTAGCATTAGCTGTAAAAATAACTAATTAAAACCACTTGAGCACCCTTTAATCTCCTGGAAAAACAACAATATGATACTCATCAATATCAATACTTACCTACTTAAAATGTTGATTGACTACCTGCCTACCTAAATTATTCAGTTATATTGAAAAAGAACATGATTTCTGTTACTTGGGAAGGTGTATGACTTGATTTGTTTTCTGGATAAAAGAAGGCATAATAAAATTACGACTTTTGGAAATACACTATCGAAAATTGCATATGAAATTTTGGATAGTTTATCCAGCCTTGGCAAAATTTCAATTGTAAACTTTACCAAGAGATCTCGCAGATTATTCTAATTAAACCAATACTGGTCAGTAATTTAAGCCCAGATTTGCATAGATTAACATAAATCGAAAGCTAAATTCGGTTGCCCTATTATGTGAAGCCTAGTTTGGTTAAGGCACAGCTCATAGAAGCTTATCAAAGTAGTACTTTACAGGAGTACCTATGCTATTTAGGTATTGTAATTTGTGAGACCAATTAGGAACAATATTTGGGCTCTTACAATTCTCATCAAGCTCGGTCAGTATGATGATTGAGCGTGAATATTAATGATGATAAGTGATCATGGATACCCGTGGACATCTGTTATCAACCCCAAGCAGAATTTAAATTGTGACAGAAGTTGAGAGCAAACCTAGCTTCTAAAAACTAAGTTGAAATTCCTCAATTATATAAAACTATGTATTAAATATTCAATGTAAAATATATGTGTTCCATTATGTGTAACGCTAACGCCTCCGGTGTCGCACCACGCATTTTTGATTATATTTTGAAGTTAGTCAATATTTGAAAAAAAAACTGATCAATACTTAACCGCACTCCAATGCAATAGCAAAAACGAACAAAGATTGGTAACATTTCTTTTTAGAAAATACCAAATACTGTTCACTACCATAAACGAATCTATAAATTATGAACAGTTTCACACAAAGAAATGAAAGAGACAGATGATAAGCATGACATGACGTCAGTTCTTTCCCATGTTACACCAGTCAACATCCTTTAAAGAGCTCGTCACACAGGGATCGTCGGGGAAATTGTTGATGAATAAGGAATCTCACAATGGCGTCTGTCTATGGCTGTAGGGCACAGATTCAAAAGGACGTGATGCGGATCACGCTACGTAGACAACTAAAAGTTTTTATTCCTTTCAAATCTTTTCACAGAGGAAAGTGTGTGCGCAGTATAAGCATTGAATAATTTTGTAGGTACTCGTGAAGCTCTCTGTAACTTTTCTGATACACACGACTTACATTTTGGAGGATAAGTTTCATGATTGTGCTCGAAAGTTAAGCGGCTTTGAAATCGAACATTTCGACCGCGATTCCAGAGATGAAAATTATAATGATTTTACCGCTTTATTGACTTACGGAATTGTAAGAATGGGATACTTTAAATGTTTTACTCTTAGTTATATAATTTATGTAAATTAAACACTGTATAATTTTTTCTTCTTTCCTTTCAATAATTTATCAATAATATATTCATTGTATGGATGTTTTAAAATATGATTATCTAAGGTTGTACTTAGCTTAGAAATTTGATGGTTGGTACAAAACGAGGATTGCTTTTGTTTCAAGAAACTTCTAACGGGAACCTTCAATATTGATTCATATTAATATCAGCTCAACTCATAATCAAGTTATGTATAAAATTAAGCTTCTGCCTATTAATTTCCGTGATTAACCATACCTAAATAATTTCACAAGAACCTTTTTTCAAGACTATAAGACTATTCCACCCCAGACCAATCCTCTCCAAGACCGGAATGAGTAGTCTTCCTACGAAATAATATCCAAAGAAAATACAATACCCTAAGCCTGATCAGTTTCTTGGAAACAAGAAGAACTAACTAACTTTAGATACGTAATCATTCCCGGTACCTAGTTCTGTTTACGAGAGTACCATCACGCAAACGAAGAATCAACTCAAGTAAGATTCTGGTGAGATCAAACTTGGCGGTACAGTTCTTAGAGAAGGGTATTAGTTATATTATTAACACAATACAAACTTGAAGCTCATTGAAAGATATTTAAATCCTTTATGAGTTGCTTTACAATAATATATGCCTATTAATTAATAATTTCCATTTCCGACTGAAAATAACTCTTGAAATCAGGCCTTCCAAATATCCTGATCAAAGAATCATAATAAATGAGCAAACTTTTCCGTTTATTTATTAAACGAAATGGTGGAGGTATTTTGGAGGTCTTATTAAAGGAAGGAAGTTTTCGATCCGTTTATCTTTATTCGTTTTGTTGGTTACTACGTAATAACTAGATATAGTACTAATTAGTGATAATAATGATCTTTTTATACCATTCTACGCACAATAGCGAGATCCTATATTTTAAAAAGACGTATTCAGCTCTTAGATGATGCTTTTAAATTAGATGCCTAAAAGATACGAGCAGAGAAGACAGAGATGGGAGTTAATTTGAAGGCACCCTAAGGATAAATAAGTCAGATAAATATGTATAGTAAAATTTTCCTGTGCTGAGATTTCTTATAAATACAATCTGCGGTTCTTGTACCAACATTGGTACGATAGTATATAGAGTATCTATTTATACCGTCCTCGGTACTGTGAAGTTTAGGATTGGAAACAAGATAGATACTAAGTTAAAGCAACCTGTAGGACAAGTAATTAGTACTAACTTTGGTATCTCCAGAGTGGTGGTGTCTCAGAACGAACTAACTTTGCAGTTTGCAGTTCAGTCAATTTTCGATGAGCATAGTAACTTGTCGACGAAATGGAACAGTGCGGTTGTAGGAAGAAGATTGATTTTAAGATGATATTGAATATTGGCATATTAGTCACGGCCATACTGTTTTATATTAGAAAATATATTTCGAAAAAGGATAAATTAAATTTGACGTGGTAGCTTTACCATGTTGAAGATCCGACATTTTTAATATAATTTTAAAATACCTCTGAAATCCTTCGAATGTATAGCATAAATCCACGGGGAATGTAAGTTTTAATGATAAAAATAAACCCAGAAGAATAACAAATTGTTTCAAGGCAATTGTTAACGAGTTACCAAAACGACGAAGCTTTTCACTAACAATTTAAAACTACAATAGATAGAAAGCGTGTTGTAAAACACAAGACTGTGTAGTATCAAGTTTCGTAAAGGCAATTTAAGTTGTAGCAACTTGAAAGACAAACGAATGAAACTAGGGACTTTGTTAAAATCTTTACAAGAAAAAAATATGTACCTAACTGTTGTCCGCGGCATTGCCCGCGTAATTTTTTAAATAGAATGGCAGGATATTCTACTTGTTTGATACTAATCGTTATAATTTGGTGAACTTACACAATATCTTTGTAAATTATTATTATAGCCTATGCTATGTTGACGTATACGCGATATACTATAAAGTTTCATTTAAATCCTTTTATCTGTTTTTGCGTGAAAGAGTAACGAACATTCTGATAAACTCTCGCATTTATAACATTGGTACTAGTACTGAATTTAACATTGTTCCTTTGCTGGGTTCGGATCTATTCCCACAAATGGGACAGGCCCGGAGTGAACTCTAGCACGCTGCTCTACTAAATGTTAGCGCGATTATTTAACATTACCTGAGCTTAAACTTTGATTTTAATGCATACGTTTTTTCATTGCCAATAAAGTAAAGATTGTATCAGAGATTGAAAATGAGATTGCACCAAAAACGGTGTTTTAATAAAAGACGTAATATAACATTTTCTTTCACTTAAAATAGCAAACGTTTTGATGAATTATACATTTCAAGTTAAACAACCATTGAACACTTTACGTCTCTCAGGCGGAGAAACATATAATACTAGATTATTAATTATGATAGAGTAATATTTTAAGGTATATGTGCATATATCCACATATTTCTATTTTAATAGCCGACCGCGCCCGATATTGTAACTTGCGCGATCGCATGCGATCTCCATAAGTCACCTCTATGCGCGCTTCGCTAATATTTTAATGAATACATTTATTATAAGGTGAGCATCACTGTCCCCTAGATCTCTGCAAACATCTCTAAGATAAAGATAAGACTGCTAGTAGCAATGTTGACTAATGATCACAAATAATTCGGTATGCTTAACGTTTTATATTTGACGGACATCTAGGGATATTAAAAATCGATTTGAATAAAAATTCGTCAATCTTACATCCCTGCCCACTTAAGGGTAATAACAGACCACATCAGTGACTTACCTTGAACAATCTCTAACTAATTACGTCTAGCTAATTACGTCTTTTGACATATCGTCGTAACCATAGATATAATAGTAATATATAGTAATAGATAATAGTAATATTAATAGAACAGCAGCAAGAGATATTTTGTATCAAGACCAATGTAACCAGTGTCTTGCCACCACTCTATCTGTTTTAATTAATTATCTGCCAAAGGTACTTTTAAAACTCAATAACGGCACAGAAGATCACATTTTTAAGAATGAATTGTAAATGTTATTTGGTGGATGTACACTCTGCGATATCACCCGCCAGGGACTAACTGTTATGAGCAATTGTGCATATTATGCGGGTGGAAAAGTAGAATGTTCATTTTTTTTTTCTCTTTTCGGTTATAGTAACCATTACATAGAGTGAAAATCAAAAGAAAGAAACAAATATAGCCTTTTTGCCTCTAGCTGTCTGTGTTCGAATTATGTTTATGCTACAAAACATTAATCAATATTTCACACATTATAATCTGCATAGTTTTGATTGAAAAAAAATCTTCAACTTGAGCATTAAAAATCACAAATGTAAGATTTATCTATTTTTATGGCACGTAAATAACATTTTTAGATTTTTTGCTCGTTTTAGGTTCACCATTTTTTTAACTGTAATAGGGATGTTAGTATATGAACTAGAAATGTAGTAAATAATAGATTTGTAATTTTTCCGTACATGATATGATTCTCGATTTACCTAAATTATTAGAATTATTGGTACATAGTTTTTTTCAGCTTTTAATTTTACCTTACTTTTAATAGGTATAGTCAATATAAAGCTGAAGAATATATATAAGTAAAAATCATATTAATTATAAAATTATAGTGCAGCACTAATCTGTCTATTCGATAATCTTAGTTTAAAAAAAAAAAGATAAAATTATTTCAACTATAAAAAGAAATTAATAACGTCTCTACAATTACAAAATTACGAAGTGCGTTATTTATTTAGACATTTCTTAACATTATGTGAACTTAAATACCATTTACCTTTGGTATTCAATTTTAGGTCAGTAATGAATATTATCATGTGTGGTTGCAATTTCGTTACTGTCAGATCGTGTAATAACATTGGCGCCCAACGTGGGGCACGTTTCTTTGGATTCCTAAGGAGCGGGGGCGAAAGGTCACTACTAAACATAATTAATATCACCTGTCGTACCTTTATTATGCCTCAATTCTCATGGTTTCTGCTCTACAGCGTTCCAAAAATATCGATTCACGACGAATCCAGCATGTCGGCCGCCCTCTAGGGCAGACGGTTCTTCTCGCTCTATGTACACATAGGACACAACACGTCAAGCGAGATATCAAAACGGTTTCCCGCCACTAGTATTTTAACACTTCTTTTCTTCACTTCGTATAAAATCTATAAAATCGAGATGGCTGCCGAGGAGAACACAATTTTTGTTTATTATTTTCAATTGTTCGACTCAAGATATGATTGAAAAACAGACTAAAAGTTTAAATTTGTTACTAAACGTTAAACAAGATAACACACCGACCTCCCGCGCTTGCTCGACCCGACTGACTGAATTTCCTACATTTTCCCGGCGCAAGCCTTCACCCCTTGTAATCGAGCACGTTTGCGAAGATATACCTAATGTAGAATTGTATACGTCACTATGCTTTACTAGTCTAATGGGAGCAAATTAAATTTACTTCTAGATATTAATTATTTAATATAATAAGTTTACTACATTATCCATGTATGTACATATATTAATATATGATAGGACACTCTTCCAAAAATACTTAATATACACTTCTAAATTGTAAATTAATGGTCATAATCCTTTCAAATAGAATTTTTCCATTGTTTTGTTATTCCTTAATGGTTGGTTATTACAATACTTTATAAGATAAAAATTAACAAGGTTAATAAAAATTGCACATATAATTCTTCAAAATCTGTATCATGTATGTGTCTTGCTCTATTAAATAAATCAAATCTCTTATTTCAGTGTACAAGGTACATGTCTTATTTAAATAAAATTATCATATTATTTCTCTCTTGATAATATTTGTAGATATTACCAATTTACTCTAATGTGTATCCGAATTATTACTTTTATCTGTAATCACAGATAATGTGACGATTGATTAAAATACAAAACTTTGTCGACTTTTGTCAGTAATAAAATCGTTTATTTTTTACTAAATATGTTTTATTATTAATAAATAATACAAAACGAATCATTTTATCTCAAACAACATGAATAATATCATGTAGTATCAACTATTGACATTGACAAGTAGACAATACGTCAAGAAGAACACAAGCTGTCACTCTTTCAAACGCAGTTTTGTGTGTCAATAAACCAGCGTGTTTTAGTTTTACTGTTTTCAATTTTTAAGTAGAAACCTAAATCAAGTCAATTATTCAATCATCACGGTTGATATGGCTCAAGCAGAAGATACTGAACTAAGAGATTTGGTGATAGAAGCTCTGGAGAAAAACGGGTCTTTGGCGAAAATTCGCGCTTTATTGCGAGCAAATATTTTTTTGGCTTTCGAGGACGAATGTCAGAATCTTAAACAAAATGTAAGTTTAGATAACGTCTTAAATATACCCGAAGGTGTTTTATCTCTATGTATCATTCATGAATTTTTGGAATTTTGCAACTTGAAAAACACATTGTTTGTTTACATGTCGGAAACACGACAAGGTAAAGAATATCGATACGAAGGGAAGAACGTCATTGCCGACAAACTGAACTTGTCTAAGGATAAAGAGCCCATCTTGATCACCCTTTTAAAGAACGTGAAGCAGTATCAAAAGACTCGTCTGTCACAAGATGGTACTGTCAAGTCCAAAAGTGAGAAGCATTCGCCCAGTAACTATAGAGATGAACAGAACTGTACGTACATTGTTCACGAAGACAGCACGACCACTAGTCAGTCGCAATCTGACAATTCTTCGGATGAAAAAAACAAATTGCATTTCAGACTGCCTTTGGACAACTCTGATACAGACACATCAAGTGATTCAGCCAGAGACAAAACAAGCTCAGAGTACATCGCAAATGAACATATTCTCGAAGCGCACGATAAGCACAATTTTAAGAAACATGAACTTGAATCTAAGGATACACAAAGCAACAATGGCCAACAAACTAAAGATTCTGACAACAATTTGTATGAACAAAAGATAAACAGTAGTAGCGATTCCACTTCATACTTGGAACTCAAACCGTTTAATCCTTTGGATAAGTTAATGCTGAACACCACAGGACTGCCTATAATTGGGGAAAGTAATGAAAGCAATGTGACACAATCTAATGTAGATATCGTAAAGAGCACATCTGTTGTTGAAGGTTCTTCTCCGGTATCAATAAGCAGTGCTTCGTCTCTGAAAAATGATACACACAGTGATAGAAGTACAAACATCATCAATAAAACACCGCAATCCCCTAAAGTTGAAGCAGAATCTGCAGACTACAGTTACGATTTCATGCCGTCATCTGCATCTCAGAAAAATGTATCTTATAGAGATGAACCAGAGGATTATGTTGATGTAAATCAAACACACAGGTCAAGTAAAAACTCATCTATCGAAAGCCCTAGTCAAAATTCTACCAGTTCCCGCAGTTCAATCTCTATATCAGACGTAGCAGACTTAATAAATGATAATATCAGTTTGCAAAAATCTAAGAGTAATAGCAGATCTGATAGCACTAGATCACGTTCATTAGGGAAACATAAATTTAATGATGTTAGTTTTAATTTACAGTTGAAACATGGGAGTAATGACTCAGGTGACTTCACTGACTCACCCATACCTTCATTATCTAACCTTAGTCTTGACATTCACAGTGATTAGGGCTTAAGCATAGCGATTACTGGATTAGTTATACAGAGATAAGTCTTCATGATAGGAGGGGAGGGCTGCGATCATGTTCTTACCATTGGCAAATGGTACCATTTTTGATAAGGGAGACATACTAAGCCGAGGCCTTCCAACTAGTCCTCAGGGGTAAAAACGCATTTCTCTTTTTTCTCTTTTTTAAATTACAGCATTAATTTAATTTTTAGCATGTTAATACATACTAGTAATTTTGTTAACCCCTCCAGCTAAGCTCGAAGGCTTGTGTTATGAGTGGGTTCACGTCAATAATGCAATGAGGGAGTGGGGATCGAACCCACGACCTCTCGATCATGAGTCCGACACACTACCCATGGGGCTATTGCCGCTTCAATCATTTGTGGTTTACCTAAGAAAGAATTTGTATCTTATATCGGATTGATTAAATATGTCCAAGGACGGTAGACCGCGTGCTCGTCTGATATCTCCCAGTAATAAAAAAATTACAACTACACCATGTTGTAACTGAAAATTGATTCATTACTAAACTAAAACATGTGATAAACGATTGCTATTACTTCATCTATTCATATTACAAATAAAACCAAGTTTCAAATTATGACTACAAATTCAACATAAACAACAAGTAGCTATAAAACTATAATATGTTAGAATGTTAGTGAATTTATAAATTAATATTAATGTGGCTTTTATAAATTGGATACACTTTTATGTAATAACAGTAAGTTCCTTTAATTATGAATAGAGGAATTTCCATTCATTCAAAACCTACTTATTACTATAGTTCCTAAAATCTGTAGCTCTTTTGCGGTAACAATTAGCAAGTGTTTTTTGATATGCCATTACTAATGGAAAAAATAGAAAATTGTATGTCTATAGATAAGTAAGTCCTATTCTATGCTTTAAATTGATCAATATTTATACTTACTCTTCATGTAAAAAATTTAATTATTGACGTTAGATTTTTTACATGAAAAATATAATTATGATTATCAAGTAGCTTTCTATAATTTCTTAGATTCTTTCTGTAACAGAAAAAAATCTTAATATTGGGTGCATTTTATGTTCGTATTTTGTATGTTATAATATATGTTTAAAATGAAAATATTTAACTGTAATCTGGATACTGTAAACTTGATAGTATGTATTATGTATTGTGATATTCATAATTTAACTAGATAATATATTTGCTTCAAAATTGTGCAACCATAAATTACTTATCAGCTTTCTTTCTAATTTCTCTGATATTAAAAAAAATACTATGTTTTGAGACGGATTTATCAATTAGATTCCATAAACATAATATGGAAGATTCCATGGAGTTGAATTGCTCAACATTTGCATTTATTCATACTGTGACAAAGGTTAATATGTAGGTAGTGTAATTAGAATTAAATATAGATATAATACTTGTAATGTGCCCTAATGTATGTAAATGTTGATCATAGATTTAAATCAATGCTATATAAGCACTCAAATTATCCATGAAGCATCCTTTGAATGTATGCACATCAATTTAGATTTTTTTAAGTGTGTGTATTAAATGTTTACATAGAGACATATTTTTTGATTGTTCAAATTTATTGAATTAGAAATTGTATACATGTTGTATTTCAGCTAATGTTGATGCTGCAATCAATACTTGTTCATTTAATTCTATGGTGTAAAAATAGTGTTGCTTAGTTTCCTTGTACAGTTAAGTACTTGGATTAGAAGGAAGTGTAAAGAATGTTGTGCTTAAATTGTTAAATGATTCAAAAACAGCACACAGCATCGACTTCACGTAAGGCTTATTATGCTCCTGTTTTAAATTAGGTATAGGCATTTATTGTTAATGTTTAGGTAACAAAAGTATTACTCACTATTTATTTGTGTATGAGATTGAGATGACTTCACTTTCCACTAATTTTGACTTTATTTTCTTTGATGGGGAGCCCATCTCGGTCGGTAAGTAAATAAAATAATAGTAATTCGGTGATTGACTTTACAAAGTTACATAATTGTAAGATTGCATTTATTTTCTAGTAACCCACTTTGCTAGGAGTTAAACAAAAAATTGTCGACATTGTTTTTAAAAATATACAAGGTTTTATTTTATATACCAGATTCCTATCTCACTACTAAAACTTGTAGTGATATAATTAATTTTCTAATTTATAGGAATTTTATGTGTAACAAGTGGCTCTGTTTAGACTTTTGATATCCTATATTTTACTACTCACATCAGCAGAATGGGTTATGAAAATAGGTAGGGTATTTTTTAATGACCTGTGTTTTCGTGTCATTTTTTTTAATTGCGTTGATCGCCTAAAAAATTGCAGTGAGATAGTACGTCCGTTTAAAAACGCTCACTGTTCTGCAAATGCCGTAGGACTGTTGGCGACTCGTTCAATTATAGAAATGTCAATCATACAAATCGTCTGCCACATATACATTGCAATGAAATAACGCAACACTTTGCAATATAGAAACAGGTGTGTCAGTTATTATTTCGCTAATGGTTGTGCCTTATTTATCAGCTGCGAGACAGTTCATCAATGGTTCCTTTTAAATTCAGTCAGTGATGATTCTAGTCCTATGTGAAATACAACTGGGTCCGTCCAAATTGCTCCATTGTCATGTCTATTCTGGTGTAAGTATTATGAAAACTGGCTTAGGATTAGTTTGTAGCAAACATTCTTTTAATAAAAGTATGCCTATAACAATCGCCGTTTTATTGCATATCTCCCCTACACATATTTTTAATACCTATAACATTCTTATACAATACATTAGATTTAAAGTTGAAGATGTCACACATGCGGACATTATAGTTAAGTTTACGTTAATTAATCTTTTCTTTGTCGTTCTAAATGTCCAGAAGGAGGAGGGTCAGAATTTAATAAAACAACGGTTATATGTAATCAATGTTTATTTTCACAATTTTTCGTAAAGCATAGATTGTAGATATCACGATTCAGTTATGCACACAAGTCGATCCATACCGAACGCTGTAAGATATAGTTACAAATTTCTATACAAAAGTAACGCTATACTTTTATGGCATAATAGCAGTTAGTGTAATCACATAGAAAAAAATTATATTAAACATTTTTATTTACACCTTAATATTTTTATTAGGTACATGAGTTTTAGTATGAAAATGGTATAAAAATTACACTTTCATAATTATATAATTACATACAACGTCACAGTAATACAAACGCGATCGTATCCTACGTATTGAAAAATATAACAATAGTAAAAGCGACAATGTCTCATATAAACAATAACAGTGAAGCACTGTTCGTGTTTATTTCATATATAACGTATATATGTAAATGGAAAAATGTCGCTCCAGGCACTGTTGTGGAATACTTCGTAAATCAGAATCATAAGCTATCGCATTAAATTTTTTTAACATCCGCGTTAAAAATTCCATATAAAAAATATTGCAACGAAATTACCGAAAGGTCTGCTACTCTTGCTTATTATATTTGCCGTGAGCCACAAATATGCAGAGCAAAACCTTTCTTTGTGGGGCATATTATACCAATAGGGAGTTAAAGCACCTAAACAACAAACGAAGTATAGTTTTCAACTAATCGAAATAAATCTTACATAAATATAAATAATGTACATATGGCAAATATTTGGCTTTGTATATAGTTAACGAGTTGGAGACAGCGACGTAAATGCTTACATTCTTCGGACTACTTCGAGCATTTAAAATCTGTCTCCATAGTTTTGATATACCGTTTTCTTAAGAAAGCAAAGAAAATGAACAAAGTTCAAGGATATCGCAATATAGGTCAAACAAAAGATATAATAAATATTGAAGTATAGTTAAAGCTCATTCCCCATAGAGCTGTCGTGCGTGAGATTCGAGTCCATGCTGGCGTTGTCGGAGTCCTGGCTTTGATTCCCGCTGTAATTAGCCGCTTCTTGTAGCCGCATCAGCATGTTTAACTGCAATCAAACATCATATTATAATGCAGCCGGAGTACTAAAACGTGTTTTTATCTTAAATCGAAATATTTTGAATCGGTAATCGACAGTTGTCATTAATATGTATATTTCGACTGATAATCTGACTGTGGAAACTCTAATCGACATACAAAAAATCGAATAATTTTGCCTCGCCAAATATATAATTAAAAAGAAAACAGGTTGTACAATAACGCTCTTGTTATTTACTTACCAATGGGTCTTGGTTTTGAGTGGTGTTAGTATCTTGATTCGCATCTTCAATGCCGATATCTTCTACCGTTATTGCACGAAGCGTCTGTAATAAAATACGTGCTTAAGTATACGGTTTAAAAAAATGTTGTATTCACTAATAGCCTAATATTACGTGGATCACATTTATGAATATTAATTGGAATTATTGCTACAAGTTTTATGACAAGTTTAAATTGCTGCTTGGCTAAGTCTGGCTGTTATTGCCTCTCTGTGTTATCCAAGGCATCCACGATACACGGTAATTTCTCCGTTCAAGTATTTCTTTCGTTGTCTTAGGCGTTCAACAGTGGGGTTCTAAATATATACCACGGCCTTCAAAGCGGAACACTAGGTGTTATAAAGCATACTCACATCAGTGAAGCGGCAATAACCCAATGAGTAGTGTGTCGGACTAACGATCGAGAGGTCGTGGGTTCGATCCCCACCCCATTGCACTATTGACGTGAACCCACCCCTAACAAGCCAATCTTAGCTGGAGTGGTTAACATTACTAGTAGGTATGTATTGACGTGCTAGTAATTAAGAAAAAAACTGAAGTTCTAAATGTATACCACACTCTTCAAAGCGGAACACTGATGTTAAGGCATACTCACATGCGAGTGGTTGGGCTCCCTCCAGGGGTAGGTGGAC
>DWGW01000500.1:0-14713 GCA_018247775.1 Udranomia orcinus
CTGGCCATGGACAGAGAGAGGTACAAGAAACTAACGGCCAACCTTCAGGAGTGAAGAGGCACAAGAAGAAGAAGAATGCAATGTTCTTGTTCCTGTGTTTCGGTTTGAAGAAGAGACACCTAAGCGAGGTGTTCTTCTTAGTCCTCGGGGGTCCGCATCTGTGGTCGAGCGAGGAAAGAACTACGATCTGATCGATAGCGTCAGTGACCTTACGAAGTCAATGCTAGTTTAATTAGTTCAATGTTATTAAAACGAAGTACGCATCGTCATAGCCATGTTTGATAATTAACTAGGATTATCTCAGTTTATTTGCCGTCCCATCCGGGAAGACATTCAAGTTTACGGCCCTCAGAACCTCCAAATCCCCGCCCTCCGTGGATACGATTATATTTCGAGTTTTTACGACTTCGTTTATTGTATACATCATTGGAATATTAAATTATACAATTGCGCATTTTTTGCGGTTTGTTTTTTTACGATAACCTCGTGAATCGAGGTTTTACGGGTTGATATAACGTTATTTCTGATACGTAAGTCACATTATCTTCAGAAACAATCAATTATATAAAACAAAGAATACTTATAGTTAATTTTACCCAGTTATTGCCGTGATGTGACGTGTAAGACATGTCGCTCATGAAAATATGTAATCAATTCTATAAAGGTTCCGCCTAAGAAATTAAGATATTGATATCTAAAATTCAATTCCAATTCGCAAATTATCAAAATGTTACCAACTCAAAATAAATATGTGATCGTAGTACCTCGCTTCTGGGGACAGTAAGAGTAGATCAGAAAGTAGTAGTGCCTTATTGGCTACTAAAAGGAAATGTTATCAACATGGAGAAGAAAAATATGATCTTGGTTAAGATGAAGGTGTATTCTTATCACTTTCTACATACTAAACATGGCAGCACTTTCTGTTGTTATAAACCAGAAATTAGTGTACCATTGCTAAATATGCAAAGGCAAAAACAGCATATTATGTACAAGTAGTCAGCTATTTTACCCATATTCATAATATTTATACTACGCACGTGGTTTACAGTATAATACAGTCCGAGAAGTCTACCTAATCTCTTCTTAATCTGGCTGTGTGTATGTCTTTCTGCTTGTTTAGTGTCTTTGACAGAAAGAACATATGAACATCGGTATTTGATACTTCCAGGAAATTTTATAATTATCCACTATATATCTTTATCAACAGTAATTTCTAAAACATACCCTTCAATTATAACTACACCACTTGCCGTACTTATTACGTAGTCATATCATCATTCCGAGTAATTCAGTTCTTTGATTTTGTATTATTGTCAATCGACGCTACGTATTGTACAATTTCCATGTGTCTAGCTGAAGCGTATTGGCAAATTCTATATCAATTGAATTTCCTTTCAGGTTGAGTTTATGTTTTGGCACAATTACAGCATTGATCGCTGAATTCACTCATAAAGGTGTCAGAGACCGCATATTTATGTTCCAATGCTCATTTATGCCTATGTCTCTCATAGGGGTCGCGCTGATATCATGGGGATTACTACCTAACCAGGATTGGAACTTTGTTATAATGAAAGGATATTTTGGTAATTTTCTTTTTATAATTGTGTCATCAACATCTTCATCGTAATAGTCAAAATAGTCATAACTATTCTGGTTCAGTATCTTGATTCTACCATTCAGACTTGTATCGGTATTAGATTCTTTTCAAACTAAGTTAAGTATCCTTTTAAAAATTAATGATCATTTGTAGCGAAGAACTATTAGCGTGTAAACTAATATAAGGAGCACGGTAGGCTTTGAGCAACCACTAACAATTGACAGGATTATAGCACAAAAACCAAACAATACCAAAATATTAAAGTATCATTACACCGAACTCAACTAAGCATTTCGAGGGTCAAAATATGATTCTCTACAGACTACCTTTAATTCATTCTAATATTTCAGAGCTTCGCGTATGGAATATTTATCTGTACGTATGTTCGATATTCAGTTGGATTGCAACGATACTATACTACACAATACCAGAAAGTCCGAAGTTTTTGTTATCTCACGGACAAGAATACGAAGCATTGGAGGTTCTAAAGATTGTGTACAGTGAAAATACTGGTAATGACAAAAGCACGTTTCCGGTAAGTAACTGATGAACGCTGTTATTATAGTTTATTTTTGTCGTATTACCCTACGTCCTGGTATCTGTAACGTCACAGATCCAGATAGGCAATTTTAGATTAAACTGCCATCTAACCTGCTTCAGCTTTTGTGTAAGTCTGTGATTTTATCAAAGTAAGAAACGATTTGATATAAAAATCTAGTTTCAATATGAAACAGATTTATTCAATCTACAGTCTACTCTTAATTTTGAGGTATAATTAGAAAATCATTAAAACTCTATTTAAAAGATAAATATAATTGCAGTCCTAAAGCGTCCTGATTTTTTTCTTATTTATTAGCTTATGCACTCTTTGAACCCATATAAGATTATAGTCTTAAGAATACTAATTGATTTTGTCTTAATTAAAATTCTTTTACAGATTAAATCCCTTAGTTCATCTGCAACTTTTAAACCTTCAAATAAAATGAGTATGAGGAAGCAGATTACAACCGCTCTGTTCGAAGTAAAGGAACTATTTCGACGGCCCCTCATCTTCAATTTGATATTGTTCTCCTTTCTCACATTCGTTTGTTTATTAGCGTAAGTAAAAGTATCATTTTAAGTCCCGTGGTTAAAAAAATTTTTTTTAAACTAATTAAAACCTTAAACTTTCACGTTTTTTAAATATCAGACAGCATACACTACGTGAAAATTAATATTAAAATTACCTTTTAAAAAATGTGGCGGCTTAGTTCCAATAAAATTTTCGTCGCAATTCCTGGACCACGCTGTGGAATTTTCGTCCAAATAATACTTTATACTTGATCAAGCTTCCAAGAAAGACCAGTAAGTAGTTTATTCTCCGAACCTCGTTCAAAAATTATTTAGAAGAAAATTAAGATCAGTAGATAATTGCTTTCCGGAAATTCTTAACTAGTTTGTCCTACTGGCTACTACTCTGGTTCTAGAAAAATTGATATATTATTTAATTTTATTTCAAAGAAACTTTATTAATTTCAGGTATAGCGCATTGAGGCTGTGGTATCCCCAGCTTTCAACTATCATAGAGAATTATCAGAAGGATTATGGTGATACAGCAAGATTTTGTACCATGTTAGATCATTACACTAAGGATGCTCAAGTTAACGTGACAGAGGTTGTTAATGTCACGTTATCAGATATATGTGTTCCTGTAAGTAGACGGTCAGTTTATTTATTATTAGAAATTTATAACTAAATTATCGTGAGAATCATCACACAATTTAAAGCCGGATAAAGATACGATCTGTTCTGGTTTTTTTGAATTGCTGTTACATTCTAATTTAAAGTCTATTAACATGACGTACAAAATTACAACAGGCGTTCCAACTCAGCCCACTGATAATTGTGGTATTTGAGTTTAATATATTTACTAGCATTGTCCTGCTGTTTTTTGGTAAATTGTCATTCTCCTTCTTCCTTTATTTTACATTCACGCAAATCTTCACTTCGCAGAAAGTGAGCGGTTCCGAGACCTACATCAACGGCATTGTCCTTGGA
This sequence comes from Udranomia orcinus, assembly GCA_018247775.1. Classification (NCBI taxonomy): domain Eukaryota; kingdom Metazoa; phylum Arthropoda; class Insecta; order Lepidoptera; family Hesperiidae; genus Udranomia; species Udranomia orcinus. Next base: position 3,635 of record DWGW01000500.1, read on the forward strand.
TTTGTCTCCTTTATCTGTATCAGTATTACCGGCTACTTAGTTGACTATATGGGTCAAAAGCTCCAGATGTTTATACTATATATCCTCTGCGCTGTATGCTCTGGAGCCCTTTACTGGACCTCATCATCATGGCAAATCGCCTTACTGATCTCTGCTACCTGTGCTTTCATGCAAGCAGCGTTGAGTTTGCAGCAGAACGTGCTAGTCCGAGTGTTTCCTACAACTTTGAGGTATGTAAAATCTGTATTAAAATTAGAAATAATTATGGTTGAAAAGTTACATTGGAAAGTGGTAATTGTAGGTTTGCTCCAGTAATAAAGCATTATCATTTTCATAGATAATTTATAGATTGCATAATGACAAAAATATCTCTAAGTATAAAACTTTAGTATAGATGGATAAGACGAAACTTATTTTTAAAGAAGCCCAAACCACAACCACTTCCATTATTTTTTATAATAACGGTATTTCGTTTCTTTGAACTTTCCATATTACAATAACAAAGATCTTACGCTGTTGTTGTATGAAACCCTTGGTACGTCATCAATCTGATCGATGGGAATGGGGAAAGATAATTTTGACCGAATATTAGGAATAATATTTAGACAGACAAATAACTAAAGCCTTATTTAAACACAAATTTTTTGATTGTTTACAGGGCATTAGCGTTATCGATTATTTTAACAATGGGTCGCATCGGGTCTCTTCTGGGCAGCATACTGTTCCCAATTCTGCTGAAAATCAACTGTATGGCACCATTCCTTGCATTATCGGTTGTCACTTTAGGTAAGTACCCTACTTTTCAACGTCCCAAAATGTTTGTCGTTTTCGTCCTAAAGGAGCGATATTAGTACCCGTGGCAAGATTAATTCGTGGTTTCACTCCATTCTACATGGCACCACCGTCATACTTATCTCTGTCGTGTAAGAGCGGTATTCTGCTGCTGTTTTCTGGTTTCAAGGAAGGGAAACATACATACTTAGTTAATGCAACTTAACGTTCAGGAGTAGCAACGCATGTGCAGTCGACGTCAGAAATAATTTCAATTTAATTCTGTATTACGATAATTTCAGATGTCCGTAGACGGCAGTGACTATCTACCATCAGATGCACTGCATGTTTGTTTGCTATCTCATCGTTATAAAAAAAATCATTATGCGTATATCTGTATAATTCCCAATAATAAATTTATCGAAGTCCATACAAAACCTTGCAGTTAAATGCAGGCATTGCTAGAGAAGATTGGTATAGATAACGAATTGACCCATAATTTCAATATGGTTTACCATAATATGCTTTTATTTTCAAATTGAATGCTGGCTGGATATTAAAGAGGTTTTTAAGCGAATTAAAATCGCTTTCGCAAAATTTTAAGCCGATTATTAATATATTCATGTTGAGCTATTACGGAATAATAATTATGCAATTTTATAATTTAATTCAGTGTTATAATTTTTTATTACTGTTTTTATTTATTCATTTATTTTGTCAATTTGCATTCGGGTTGCGTGGCGTAATAAACAATGATTTCCAATGATTACAAAGATTGTTGAAATCCGTTTTTAAAAATACTGCATGGGATTTTAACCCATTTCAAAGGCTATGGAAGAGTTACACCAGATTCCAAATATCTACCTATTACCCCATAATTTTCCTCGAGCTCGCTTAGCCGGACCATGGGATCGGTTTCACAGTCATCCTCAATCATAATCCTTCTTTCTCTATTCTTTATCCTACCTTTCCCAAACCCTTGTAACTCAACCTCATCTCTAGAAGGACCAGACAATTTGACCTGAGATCAATAGCGTATATACATTGCTACGCCAGACCTCGACGCTTAGTCTTCACTTTAACAGTATTCTTCTCATAATTATTATACTGACTCTACTTTAATAAGAGTGGTTCAAAATATTAATTTAAATATTTAAATTTCAGGAGTCGCTGTATTGGTCTACTTTCTGCCGAACCCGAGTAAAGATAACAGTGAAACTGGTGACAAATAAAATACTCGGAAACATGTGTTAGTTTCATTTAATGAAAGTCACATAGACAGAAGAACTGCCACGGCTAACAACTAGCTTTATGTTTATGTATGACGAGAGCATAGTCCTTAATCTGGGCGTAAACAATAATTAGAGCGATAAGAAAGTTCATTAAATAATTATAACTTAAATTCATCAGCGCTAAATATACAAATAAAACTTATAATGCAATTCCTAGGAATATATAAAGATTATTTAGTAGACATAAAAAAGAATTTTTAATACCCTACATTGTTTTACTATCAATTGATTATCGATAGTATAGTATAGTATCGATGGATAATATATTTCGATGATATATATAGGTGTCGATATTGTTATAAGGTGTTAATTATGTCGATGGCATATCGATATGCGTATTTGAGATAATAATGCTGCGGCTCAGAAATTGGTAGAGCGTTGATCCTCACTCCCCGTCGCATATTGCCATAAACCCTCACCTAAAAGCTTAGCTGGTTATCGTGAACCAATTCCCAATACAAGTCATTACAAAATTACTATTGACGTGTAAAAATAGATGTAAAACGAGTACAAACAAACAACAGAAGTTGATCCGTGCGAAGTAATCCTAGTGAACATGAAGCAATTAGCAACGGAATAGTTCCGCGGATCACATATTCATTCCCATCACGCAGCGCGCGGAATGTAATTTGACGTGCTCGTACCGACAATATTTTATACGAAAACATATTACACAAGAATATTTTAAATGTCGAGAAATGTTTTGAAGGAACCACGGAATGAGAACAAATATACAGCATTTATTTGAATAAGTCTAGCGGTAAATGATTTAACGATAATTTTCAGGTTGATGGTAAGAGGAGAGGAAGAAATCTCCATCAAGGATGAAATCTGTGTTAAGAGCTCGAGTGTTCAGTACATGTATATAAAATATAATAACTAAATTAATATGTACGTACCGGTACTTTGGAGAACTTGTGTTTGTAGATCCTGTTATCGTAAATGTACTCGTTACAAAAATCAATAAGCAGTCATGAGGACTGTCAACAAAAGTAAAATCTTAATAAGGTATTTTTAAATTTCAATATTGAAAGTTAGGTCATTTAAAATATACATAAATTATTATTTTATGATTATGATAAGTTAATGTATGATCTTCATGTTTATGTTTCAAAATTAAATATAAAAAAAAACTAAAATTAAAAAAACTCCTATAAATTTTTCCCGGTCCAAACGTCGCTATAAAAATTTCACTACAAAATATTTGCGACATACCTGTATGTATGATTTAACATGAAGAAATTAATAATCATTTGCATCAAAACATTTATAACAAAAAAACACGATAAACTTCTCGAATCCAATCAACAACAGCTTATTAGTAAAGACAATTTGTAAGCCATACGAAGTAATTGCTTTCGAATTCTAATTTGAATTCGCACGCTAACCAGATAAAATTGTATTCCCATCACAACCAATAAATGACCTACACAATACATGAAATAACATGACAATGAAATATCCAGCACGTCCCAGGAAACAAAGAGACAACGGATCTGGAAAACTTTTCCGCGGCTAATTGTTTTATGCCGACTCTTCCATAGAGAAAGTCGTGATATACCATAAGGTCGTTAGTGGTAGGATTTGATAGAATAAGATATCTGACGGCGATCTAATAATACTATGTTTATGAGTAAGCTCCTTATTTTTATAACATTGAGTTAGCAAAATATCTGCATATAATGAGTAAGTCTGCATACCTGTTTAAACACTCAAAAAGTTATTGCTTGGTTTTGAAGCAACCAAGCAATAAGAATATACCGTGGGAGTACCTAACTGAAGTCTTAAAATATTTTTTTTAAATACTGAGGTTCACCAGTTCATCTGATGGTAAGTCTTTAAAATCAAAACCACGAAATATTCTATCACCTTAGAAACCCATATACTCTAATCAGATAGCCATGCAAAATACGTGAGTACTTACTGAGTTAAGAATATACCTCACATATTTCAAGACAACCGAGGAAAGATATATCTCCTTATAACCAACTTAAGGGCACTACACTTTTTCTATTTCCAAGGAAAACGTCCAAGTTTATAAGAAACTGACAAGATAAGTCGGTCTATAAACTAAAATAACTCTCATTCCGACCAACTGACCCAACAGCACCGAATTTGGGTCCAAAGATATGATTTTACGGCCTTCTACGACTTACGACTTTAGTATCTACTGAAAAGGGTTTCTGGAAATATGTTCCCCACGTAGGTACGGTGAATTTACGAGATTTTTATATAGTAAGGAAAAGGGAAACGTATAAGCTTATTGCCCACATATATTCACTACATATTTATTGTCGTATATTTCACCGCGTCGATTTAACGCGGCTGTTAAGCGTTATACGAAGCTATTTAAGTTTAGTTTTGTCCCATACAAAACTAAACTTACTATGTCTTGTATACTGAATTGTGGATTTAGGTAAACTTTATTTTTAAACGTTATATTTGCACCGCAGAGATGCGCTTGATCCCTAGTCAAAGAATAAAACATGTTCGTTTCAATAATATGGAGAAACCCATGTGAAATAATTCCTTGGAATCCTTAAAATATTCTAAACATATGCGCACAGGAAAAATGTTGTCTATTTTTTGATAGAATCAAGGAACAGATAATCATAAATAAAACAGATAAAGCAAGAAATATTAACATTAAATTTAATGCATACGATATGGAATTCAAATCAGGTATCGCAATGCAATGTTTATGCAAACAGAACCATCGGTTCAGCCAAGCGCCGTGCCGCCGGTGGTATTGAAAACTTCAAAACTTGGAATTTGACAAAACGATTTTCGATGTTTTTGAATACGCAATTTCTACTTTAAAATGGTTCGCTTCGTGTCCTGCGAAGAAATTTGGTGTATTTATTTTATTCCCAATTTAATATACTATTATAAACAAATTGTATGCTATACCATGGTAAATAGTTTGTCGTCTAACTGACTGCAACCATCGCTAAGTAATAGGTTATAAACGATCCATTACTATGTTCTTACAAGGGCTTAAAGTTGTGATAGGTCTCATGTTCTCGAGCGAATATAAATGTCTTCTATCCTGTCAAATGCTGAAAAAACGATGGACCTTTATATAATAAAGACAGGTTATAAAAGGTAGAGTGGAGTAGTGTTCACCTCGGTTCATTCTTACCTTCACCAGCTTCATTCTTAATTACCTATACTACTTTTCCTATTTTTCTTTTAAACCATCATCACCGAATGCACTGTATCTTATAACATCTGTACAATTATCTCTCAGTAATGACAACAACTACAAAATTGCAATAAGTATCTATTGCAAAAAAAATTAAAAAACAAAGCATTTTGAGTTTTTGCTGAATCATCTAGGATACGTAACAGTCTGAGCGGATATAACCTATATAAAATCAATTGACAATTTGTAATGGGATTTGCCCCTTTAGGCTACAATTAAATTTGAATGCCCTTAGGGTATAAGACACGACATAATAAAACAATGCTTCAATGTAACGTTTCATTCCCGTCCAACTTTCCTAACTACTGCTTAATAACTGCAGTGGAGCGGTTAATTTATATTCAACGGGTCTTCGGTTGATGCAAATGAGGGCTTGCTACAAAGCCGTTTCGAAACGATACTTTGAAACTTTATATGAGTACCTTAAGAAGGCAGCTACTTTGGTCTTTATTATAAAATCAATTAGATTCGTGTTTTCTTTTCAATTTTATTGTAAAATGGTAAACAGCGTTTGTGTGTGTGTGTAAGAAAAATCGAATATAGTCAAATGAGTTGATTTTTAAAATAGAAATAAGCAAATAGAAGAAATAGAAGCAAGCAAAAGGGCAATCCGTTTGGCATTATCACTGTCGTCTATGGACTCCTAACTAAGTCAAAACTAAAGTAATTTCGGAAAACAGTTTAATAATTTCGGAAGGCAGTTTCCCACCTGTTACGTCCTAGGTTACAGTTATCATACCACTCTCCTCGTCAATTTACAGCATTGACCAGAAAAAAATCTTAAATGAAACGTAACCAGAATAAATATGAAAAAATCGTTAGTTGTAGGGTAACCAGAGTAAATATGAAAATACTATTATTCAACCATTATAAGGGAAGTTTAGAAAATTCTAGCGTTAACGTAAAAGTAAAAAAAAATCTAACACAAAATAGACTTCATTCATAAATATACGGTACGTCACGAGTTCACCACGCACAGAATACTTTACCGTTATTTTACACAAAAATGTATAATATGTACTAGTAAAAATGGAAAAAAATCTCAAAAAAGGGTTCATACATTAATATACGGTGTGTTACAGCCTAAAACAACACGCATCTGTTATTACTCATCTAAACTGGTTCAAGTTTCGGCAGAACAATAACAAGTCCCGGGATGGTAAAGCCGCATGCATAAATTCCATGCAAATTTCTTTGCACCCTCTCGTCACGAAATATTGTCAATTTTATCTCGTCTGTCCGGTTTGCTGTTATATTAGATATACTGTGTAGTCTTAGACATAAGAGTAGGTATATCTCTATCGTTTTATTAAGCACGTTTAATTTAATGTTTAAAACTACTGTTTCAACTCATACGAGTTATGTGTTTTATATTCAAGTCAGTTATTATTTTCGGGCTTTTTGATCTACTCAATGCTAATATTATTTATAATACTATAATAATAAACCTAGACGGTTACCCCATCAAATATTAAAATAATATGAGAAAAAAAATTATTTTCGACTAGTCTGTGAAAATTTTAATATCTATTTTATATTATATATTAATTAGCTATCTACTAACAAGGTATAAAAAACAGTAAAAGTATGTCAAACAAACCAACTAACATGCTAGATCTAAAAACTCAAGAATTTAAAGGAACACAGCTTGATACAGCCCTATAATCCGCAAGTTTGTTCAATGGACACCAAGATTGCAATAACTTACAACAATTAGTCCCTAACTCGGACAAACCTCTGAAACTCCAATCAGTATCAGTTATCGACGCGGTCGCTCAAGTGAGTTATCACCCTAAGACGCCAACAGCTCGTACTAATTGGCCATTAGCCTTAGTGACAATTACAATCTTACGCTCCATTCGTTATAGTGATTTTGGAATGTTTGTCTGTACTAATTATGATAATTACAATAATATTACATTATAACTATATGTAAGTGGTATAACATAAGTTTAGTTCATTTAAGTACACTTTTAAGGCACCTTTGAATTTAAATAGCTGTTGAACGTGCCAAAGCACAAACAATATAAGAAGTAGGTATAACTAAACCTATACATACAACAAACAAAATACATTTTACCGTAAATGTCAATTAAACGAAATTAAAAATAAAGATTTGAATTAATTTTGGAGCGTTCAATTTTGAATCTGACTATTTTGACTTCGAAGGCATAATTCTAAATTTCGTTTAATTTAAAATTTCGAGTATCACATTTTTTATTTGAGCAGTCATAAAAACATTTATTTTTACTTTTAATTAAAATTAATTTATTTAAATCTTTGCTTTAGTGTAATAGTGTTTAACAACGCGGTTGTATTTTCATTTAGCGGACGTTTTACGAGTATATTTATTACCTACTTAGTATTTTGTTTAGTAGTTGGATAAGACTACTATTACTATTAGGTACTACTGCTATGCAACGTGCATATTTTATGATTTATATGTCACAGCACCTAATAGTCCTTTATGTAGGTAGGTTTTATGCAATCTCTCCCCAGGAGACGTGTCAGGTGAGGCGTCGTGTTGGGGGTACTCATAGGGACAATTCTACTGAGTTCCTGGGTACCCCCAAGTACAAGAAGGCCACCGAGTGGTTTTAAGTGTTAATCACACATGATCCCATGATATCGGGTACCTTTGTAAAATTTCCCCGCAAAAAAAAGTTACCTTGCAACCTATCTATAACAACCAGTATATCGCTCCTTCGGTGCAACATCGTCACTAGTGCCAAATCTAAAAAATTGACTTAAGTATGCAAAATTGTCTATAGTTAACACTGTCTTTGCTTGGGGATACAAAGACATATGCAGAAGTTAATTAATTGAATAAATATTTTAAACCAACTTTAGCTAATACTTTAGTAATACGGAAATTACTTTAAAAAAGATTTAAAGTGCTCTCCCATAAAATAACTAATTAGGCAGTTGTGTCATTATTGCACCAAAGATGCGACTTATTTACATACTGTATCTTTCCAAACCTTCAAAGTCCTAAACCAGTGGGTGGCACAGTCACACCATGAAGACAAAAGTATCCTCTAACGAACGAACAATACACAAATAAAACTAATCTTTACTATCTGACTGGACTACCAGCTTACTTTGATAAGGAATTAGTAAAAATTGCGCAATTCGTTCTGGTGTTAACAGGATGTGAGATAAAAGGTAAGTTGAAAGCCCTTTTGTTGCGCTCCGAAGGACAGGTAGAGAGCCCTTTGATTTACGCTCGGAATCATCCTGTGGGCTCTACCGGAATGTAGTTTTTTGCTGTTTGTTCGGGACACAGGAACGATTCGGATCGATTTACTCAAATCTTTTATTTAGTGCAAGCCACTGCTTGTTTGGATTTCTTTCGTACTTTTCTTGTGCACTGGCGGCGTCTGTTCTGTCTCCAACGAGAAAGGCATAGAGGTATAGTGTTCCTCACATCAAAGCTAAGTGGACTGCTTAGCAAGTTTCCCTTGGTGACTCGTTGACTGATGAACGCAAAGGATCGCAAGACAATTGTAATATTAAAAACGAGTAGTAGTAGTAGTAAATAATTCCTTAGAAATAGCAGCTCCACTTGGTTCATCTTCAGCCTCTATGTTCATCTGCACTTCTATCAATCCCTGAAGCTCCATAAATTAAGATCAGATTCGGCGCACGATCGTTTTAACAGTTTATATCAAAACACCTAAACTTAGCCCGATGGGTGGTGCAAGGCGAATTATATTAATAATATTTCATGCTTGTCCTTTCCAACAGGTATATAGGCTAACTGCAGGCTCCGCTGTCGTGTCGTGACGTACGTATCGCGAGGCGAGCGAGGCGTTCACACGATCGCTCCCGGCAGTTTGCGTGGAGCCTTTGTCCGTTAGACGGTTTGCTTAAATCTAGGAGAATCATAAAATCTAAGGGTCATTGCACGCAAGCGGTTATCGTCTATGAATTGCGGCCTCCCACTAAGAATCTTCTAACCGCATTCGAACAGCGTGTGTATGTTTATCTATATATCTATATGTGCTTATAAATTAACTTTTTGAAATAATTATCATATTACTATATATATCATATTTATTTGATTTATATTCGATGTTCTGTATATCTCCATAGCGAGATGGTATAATAGATAAGCATGATTAGTATATAAATAAATTTATAGAGCATATCTTCCGAAGTAGTACCAAAAATAATTGCTCGACAGGAAACTGGATGAACTTTAAATAAGAGTGAATAATCGTTGCGTGAACCAAAAATATATGACCTTTGACGTTATCTAACTTGAGGTGTAATGTAATGGAACAAGGACTTAAGGTGTAATCGACAAACTTCTACGAAGCAAGGCATTGTTCTGAATCATTTCGCTTCGGAAGTAAAATTTTCTTCGTACCTTTGATGGTGTGCACGTAAAATTGGAACATCGAAGACGGTATTTAGGTCTCAACTGCTTCTATTCATGATCCTAATATCTATCTCTCAAAATGCGTAACTTTGCGTATCAATTTTTCAATAATCATTTACTCAGAGGACATACCTTTCACACTATCGCATTTAACTGAAATAAGAACATGAACACAACATCTGAAAAGTGTATGAGAAATGTACAAAGTAGGCCCACTGCACTTATTTCGAAGTCGAGATGCAATTTTCAAAACCGAAGTCGAGCCGAACCACTTAAAATCCGAACCAAAAGTTAGCCTTTGACGAATCAATAAAAGTATGACCGAACTACTCCTAGTCAAGATGTCATGAACAACGAGCATTCATCGCTGGTCGATCCATTGTTCTGAATCATTTTGCTTCGGAAAGTTTTCTTTGTACCAAAGAGGTTCTTTGACGATGGGCGCGAATTATTTGCTACAATAATGGGCGCGCTGAAAACGGTATCCGGGCTTATGAGGCTACGTTTTGCTCGCGGTTCTGCTCGGGTTGATAAGCTTACGATTATGCCGGACGACGTACAAAACCATTTTTCTATCAGTGTTTGATTGTATGAAGTGGAGATCACGTCTCGCCAAGAGACGTATAGGCCACTCCGCGATCTGCTGGACTGACGACCTAAAGGCAGCAGGAAACCGCTGGATACAGGGGCGCAAAATCGGTCAGTGGCATCAATAAGGGAGGCCTACGTACAAACGTCAAATATAAAGTCTGATATGGATATCAGTATTATTTTATTTGATTTGATCTTAGATAAAATATTCCGTATCTCCTTTTCTGTAACTAATAACGCGTATACAAAATGTCATGTTGACGGTTTAATAGTTATATTTTGAAAGTAATGAATGTAAGTCTGTTTTATGACAAACAAACCTATATTCGGATTTATATTATTAGTACGATGATGTGGCATTCAGGAAAGAGGTGCGTGGCTTTTGGCGGTTTCATTAATGTGGTATTTGAATTAGTCGGTTTGCGTGATTCATATCTTGAAGCTTTATCACTTTGCTTTACGATACTACAGCTATACAGGAGCCTATAACAAAGTAAATGAAATAGAAGCATCATCATGCATCAGCGTGTTAGCCAAAATAAGTTAAAATTAAGCAATGTTCCTTTAACAACAATGTCTTCAAACATATTGGTTTTCTCAAAAGGTTAAGGTAACACATTCAAATCAAACCATGTGCAATGCTTCTACAGGTCTGCGTGACTTAGACACTAGTATCGTATTTTTTTTTATCGTCAGGAAATCCCCACGGATACCCTACCGCCACGGGGCCGGCAGCAGGTTTATGTGGGACTCGAACCGACTAAAACCTGACGGTGTCCTTCCCACCATTGTCGGACGGAGCCACGGGCAAACTGTCAAGCATCGACGACACCGCG
>DWGW01000501.1:0-14704 GCA_018247775.1 Udranomia orcinus
ATCTCAAATTTTGTTTAGTTCCAAATAATCTCGATAGTCATATTTAAGATAAGTGCTTCAATTGTTTTTTTTTTTCGATTTGAATAGACGCCAAATATTAGTTAAATATATTCTAACGGAATCTTAAAATGTCTAAATCATTTTTACAAGACAATCCCGTTCCATCGGTAGTATTGTCATGAAATTTATAATTTTAACATAACTGTAAATATTAATTAATCCGATAGATATATTTTTGTTACATTCTAGAATTTTTCGACAAATCATGTTTTGTTTCAATGAAATGTAAAATAAAAAAACAGTGTTTCCTAATTTGTATAAACGAATATATAATTCTGCAGTAGATGTATTCTTTTTTAAAATTGATTATATGATTGTAAATATTGCATTTATACTTTTGTGATTTTTCTTGTAAGCATTCTCAATTTTCTAACATTTATTATTATTTAAATACAACTATAATATAAATATAGTTAAGTGCAGCATGTAATCGCCTATACAGTTAAAATTAAACTGGATTGTGTTTACAATTTACGTTTCCGACAAATGTGGGATATTGTGAAATAAATTTATTATTTTGTAAAATTACATTTTTTTATTAAACACCAAAATAGTATTCCCTTACAAAGAAAATGAATGAAAAGAATATTATAACATTTTAATACGTTTTAAAAATCAGAAACGTTAATTTATCACTGAAAAATTTTTCGATTAAAATCGTGCACAATGCTTTACACAAAACAATGGTATTTTAAAAGTTATATTTGAGAAAAAGCGTAATTACAGAAACGCGTGCACCGCTAAGTCGTAAACAGTGTCAAGCCGGCGGGTCGTCAATCAAGATAAAAATAACTCAAGTTTACATGCAGTAATGACACCGACATAAAACAAGAATTATCTAGTACTGCTTTAAATTGTTAGTTAAAAATATAAACAAAACAAATTTGTGAAATACCCAAATTATAGCATATTACTAATTTATATAAAATCATACATAGCCAAAATATAGTAACATAACCCAATGATTGAAGACTTGAAGTATTAGATCAATAATACTGATAATTGTAGGAACTGTAATAGTAGCGAGAACAATGCATAGTAAAATTTACTGAAGAGAATAATTTGATACAAAATTCCATTTAGAGTCTTATATTAACGAGAACATTAACACATTAATAAACAGCAAAAACATTAGTGAGATGAGTAAAAAAAAACAACACATGAAACTGCTGTTTTTTCTTTTCTCTGTAAAAAATAATATAAGAGCACCATATAATCTTTCGATAAAAGTTGACAAATATTTATATTGGGCATCCGATAAAAATTTAATTACGATGTCAAACATAGTAAACATTTTTAGGAGTATAGCGGATGCTATATACGTACTATAACCGCACCGCTAACTCATAAACAGTGTCAAGCCACGCTCGTCAATCAGGCCGAAAATAGCTTCTGTTTACATCAAGCGTCCACTACGGACCTGTTGTAACATGTTCCTTTGAACAATGAAGGAAAAAGTTATAGTCGATGGATCAGGTAAACAATGTTTCACGAACCTTATTGTATAATATTGAGATAATAACAATTTACAGAAATACAGACATTTCAAAAATCACAGTTAATACAACTACTATTATGAATAAAAAAAAACAGATCACAAAACACAAATAAACTAAGATGAACTCACAGAAACAAAACAATACAAAAAGTAAAACAGAAATGAAATAGCTTGAAATTGTAAAATATTATGATGATGAAATTTTATGATTCCTTCATTTTACAATTTTAACATTGTATCATAGCTCTAACCATGAAATTGTAAAATTACGTCGTGCGCAATATAGGCAGGCAGGTTAAGGTACAAAATTCAATAAGTATAGAGCCTTAAGAAAGAGACAAACTACGTGAACTAGTTCAAACTTGAAACAAGATACTTAAACTTGCTCTGAATCGTGGCAGCAGTCACGAACTGAGGCCTCGCAAGTCAGTAGATGAAAGCGGATAGAAAGTCTAACTTTAAGTTTAAGTATAACTTAGTATTTTTTATCAGATGACTGAAATATCATGATGGCTATGAATATATTACATTATATGCTATTTGAATATTAAATTATAAATAAAGACGATTCAATGCTTCTGTATTGAGTCTAATAATTTAGACAAATTTTGTAGATAGTACTATGCATCTCAAAAACGTTAGTGAATTAAACATTCATGAGTAATAAAAAGTATTTAATGCTTAAGCAATAATTAATTTATCAGTCATCTAAATGAATCTAATACGAAGTAATAAGAAACGGAAAACAAAAATGAAATCAATAAAATATATTTATTTCATCAATTTTATTAAATGGTACAAAAAAAATATCGCACATAGTACAGAATCATAAGTCACACTTTTTTACCGCCTTAATGCTAAAGCTTGTGCCAATCTTTAGCATTGGCAATGGACTCGAAACGATACGGCATTCGAAAGGAAAATCGAATCGATCGCTATCGAACGTATCGCGAGCGAAGAAATCGAAAACTACTATTGTAGGGTTAATGTCTAGAACTGTTCATTTTTATTTTTTAACAGCTACATGTTTTTTTACATAATAATAACTTTCGACTATCATAGATAGTTCTGAATCATAGATAGTGAAGTTAGTCTCATTTTTCAAAATTATACACACGAATAGAGAGATTGGGAATAGTACAGCCCTAAGATTTCAAACGACAACTCCTTGTGAATCCTAAATTAACTTTTGATTTAGAATGTTCAAGAAATATGTAGATAATTCTTCCTTCATAAAAAATATATAAGCTTCCTAAAACAGACATATAATTAGTAGAACTGAATGCACTGATCGAACTTCACCAATTTCTTCACTCAGAATCGAAAAGCAAAGTTCATTATTGTCTTGTGTGGTCCTTTCGATTGTTAAAACACAACTCGAAACCAATTACTTTTTGCATTTAGAAAAACTATTATTATCGAAACACGAGCCTTAGTTCTTACCGAATAAGAACGTTCAAATGCGATGGAAGTCACTTTTTATTTTGAAAGTAAGTCACGCTTTGAAGTACTAAGTTCGATTACAATTGACGTGGAAAGGGACGGTTGAACGATTTCAAAGATCATAATAGTTTTTGTCAAGCAGCCTATATTCAAAATGTTTTCGTCTGTCATCGCTGTGACATTTACTTTTTGAGTTAAACGGGCTTGATTAGTGCCGTCGTTTACGGGAGAAATAGTATCTAATATAATAATGTGAAAGTCTCTTACTTCATGAAATAATACAAATTCTACGAAAACGTCAACGAATCATCGAACTTCGGGTATAACAACTTTTAAAATGTACTGTTACACAGATTTTTTTGCCCCAAGCCCATATGTGAGGGGATAATAATGTATTCCACAGGTGTTGTCCGAAGCAGGTGCCCTTTTCCCTTTTTATATTTTTTTGGTCAGGTCCAGACATGTTCAATGGGGCTTTTGTCTGGGTGTGCTTCTAGCTCCGATTTGGTATATTTTGATGGTTTTTTATCGGTTTTTTCTTTACGTCCATGTCGTTTGAGAGGAATGATAATTTTATTGCAACGAGCTTTGAATGTAGAGAACTTCGGGCACATGCTGATTGAATTCGTTCTTCATTTTGTTCTCATTTTTGTTTAGACAGGCTTCTGTGTAACCACAGGGGTTGTTATGTTAAATAAGATTTGTTTATGAAGTGTAGCTGTCAGACAATTTATCTGATTACAGACGGCACACGAGAATTGTTATAGAGTTTCTTATGCTTTGCAAATAAAAAGTAAAATGATTTACTAACAACCAATGTAAAAAAATTACTCAGAAATGCTGAAATATCTTGTTTTGTGTGGAACTAATATTTACCCTCTCAATAATAACATTTAGTGATTTAGGTAGTATGTATATAATGAAAATCGATAAGCCTGAGTTTAAATTGTGAATTTTATTCCGGGAATGGATTTAACTTTTTTTTGTCCCATTTGTACGAGTTTTGTTCAACGCTCGCAATACAGATGATAACTGAATCAACGACAACTATAGTAAAAAAAAAATTAGTGAGCTTAACGCATTTGAAAATGATTTATATCTTGTTATCTGTGAAGCGGCTAGAATGTTAAACTATATCAAATATATTTTTAAAAACCCCAATTTTGTCTACGAAGATTTGCTTCACGAAAGTAAGAATACCAGCATACAAACTGCTACTGTTACATTTAAAACTACATTAAAATTAGTTTAATTTAAATACACGAGCAATTTAAACCACAATAATATTTGTATAACAAGTTTTAAAAATATATCCTATTGTTATGCTATTTCTTGGGATAATATTAACCTATTTCACGGTAAATGAACTTTGAATAGAACCCCTTTATTATCATACCTGTACACTTCGTACCTGCAATTTTTGAGTACAGAATTACTTTATAGGGCAAAATTTCA
Organism: Udranomia orcinus; assembly: GCA_018247775.1. Lineage (NCBI taxonomy): Eukaryota > Metazoa > Arthropoda > Insecta > Lepidoptera > Hesperiidae > Udranomia > Udranomia orcinus. The sequence continues at coordinate 4,457 of DWGW01000501.1, forward strand.
CGACCAAAATAGCAACGGATTTCTTTATTATCTGTATTAAACAGAACTCGCAAGGTGTCCTCTTTGAATATTCTGTTAGCTTATTATTTTTTTACGAAATAGGGGCAGCAGACGCAAAGGGAAAGTGCGTACGTAGGAAAAGGGGTTATGACAACTTTAAATGATACTATCTATTAAGATATTATCTATGAACAGATAAATGTCGTTAATAATTATAGAACTAAAGACAATTCTAGACCCAAACGCAGTAAATTGATATGATCATAAATTTAAGTTGCGGAAGCCACTCGTTTAGCTATAAAACAGTGTTTTAAAGTTTTCAGTAGTAATGTATAAAATTATGATGCATTAAATTGAACTATGATTGCATTAATGAACTTCATGAACGGGGAAATTAGGTCGAAGGGTAACGCAATTGCGTCGTTGCAACCTCCTTGGCTTAGAGTAGGAATATGTTTAGAGCGGTCACGATATTGTCGAATAGGATTTTTGGTCTTATTTAAATAATAAAAGTAATATTTTCTTATAAGAAATCGCAATGGCTATCTATATAGAAGTATATGTCGTTAATACTAATATAAAATAAATTTAATGCACTGTAAAATGTCATATAGAAAAACCTTAATATAATTACAATATTTTAAGTTTTAAAACTGTTATTGTAGGTTATTTTAGGATTCACATGTCTATGAAATTATTCTGAGCGGAGCGTTTTCTATAATTCAAGATCACTACAAATCTTTTTAAGAACCAGTAGCAAGTTTTACAAAACCTTCTGGCCTCACTCACGCGAAAATTCTCCTATCACGATCAAGAATATTAAAAGCAACGTACGTTGTAATACAGCATGTAACTAATAGGCGTGTCCTACAACAAAGAATAAAAATTCTACATGTATGTATTTTTTAATTTACATGTTAATAAGTTCCTACCACTTCATTAAAAGCCCTCTATTCATTCGTACTCTACGTTCAGCTAATGATCGTACATAAGGATGAAGTACTAAATGTCAAGGAGCTTCAGGCACCGAGCTTCTCCAATTACTCGTGTTAGTGTGTCAAGATGATTTTATACTTGAAACTTGTTGCATATTAAGCCAGAAAAACCTAGTTTTATTGGGTCAATGGAAGAGCCTACTTAGAACTAAAACAACATTCCATTTATTATTGCCTTAATTCCGACAACAATAAAATATTATAAATTTAGAAGTACTCTAAATTGTAATAGTACAAGAACGTAATTCAATTCTTGCATCAATTATCTTTTTTTTATCAGAAATTTGAGTGCGTTTGACCTCAATCTTGCCTGATGGAAAGCAACGATGACATCTAAGGTGGTGCACACAAGCTCAAATAATGCCTATTCACTCTTGCTTTGAAAATCCCTATATTGTACGAATCGGGAAACAGCGATGCGGGTAGGGAATTCCATTCTTTAATATCTTATGTTGAACCTCGTCATATAGAATGAATGGAAAAAACTTCCGGTTTCACTTATACGAGTTTGTCTATCTTCTAATCCTGGATGTATATAATATTTTTTCGTAATGTTTTACAGTCGCGTATAACTACGATACTCGTAACATACATTTATAACCTCTGCATGTTAGTTTACATAACTTTTGGCGTTGAATCGACATGAACACATGTTCGACGAGACTTGCTTGCGGAAGTAGAACACAGAAAGATTTTGCCTTTAAGAATGAGAATACTGTGAGAAGATAGAATACGGAATAGGGTAGGTACACGTTCAGAAATAAACTAACATATGACATTTCATAATTATTACCAAAATTCAAAGAAAATATTTAAAAGATGGAACCGACTATTGCATAAAGACCGCAATAGTTACTTTGTGGTAGATAAGGTTTGAAAAATATGTGACACAATGGATAACCCTCAGTCTTTATAACTCTCAAAATTGACTATATTTAGTCAAACTTAGTCTTCTTCAATTTCGGAAGATGTTTAGGCATTCAAGTGAGACATCAATTGAGATATTATAAATCTGATAGATATTCTAAAATATAATACATTTTCTGTAACAACAATCAGCTAACCCAATTTCTATGATCTTAATTTTATGCTTATAGCTAAATAACCTTATTGAAGTTACAAAGTATACTAGAGTATATTAAAATGTCAAGGATTGTTATTGGTATAGGGCTTTCCAATTAGGTAGCGAGTTCGTCAATATTGTGTTTACTATAGGTTTAAAATCTCAATTTACTAAACATTTTACAACTTGGATATCTACACCAACATCAATCACTTGTTACGAATAAATAAGTTATCCTTCACGTTTATAAATTATATCTGCATAACGTTTTGTTTCTGAAAAATGTATTTTAACGACTAAATATATTTGTCTTATCTGTGGAACTATTTTCAAACTAGTTATATTTGCTACGCAACAAACAATTCTTCGATCAAGACTTGATAAAATCCCATTGAGGTAATTCATTGCGTTGTAAATCAGTTCAAATATAATATTTAGCTACACAATAATATTACTCAATTCTATTTTCGTCATTATCCTCTCGGTCGCTGATAACGTTTCTCACAAGCACGGAATCAACTAGAAAGGAATTTTGCGAATTTATTCATATCATTGTTATTTAATTACTTTTTAAAATTGACAATGACAAATACTTGATAATCTATAGTTTTTAAAATGTTGCAAAATCAGTTTGAATTTCACTATTGCTACGAAACTATTTTTCTATTATTTCATTTCCTTCTGCTTTTCCTTTAATTTTTTTTACTTCGTGTAATAGAATAGAAATTAATCGAAATGCATTTATTTGAATACAAAACATCTAATGATAATGTCTTCATAATATAAATCATCATGATGCATTCATAATCATATCATATATTTTATGTAATATATAAGTTTATTTGAGCGGTGTTGATTTGCAAATACCTACGTATCCTGTCTGTCCGTTATGAAATCTGTGTCCATAACCGGCAATTGTGTTTATAATTATAATTGTTGTAATTCTACACCAGATGTTTCTGTCCACGTGTCACCAATTATTATGAGACAAAGGCTCGGTTATTGTCCTAAGTTGTGTGGCGCAAATATAAAGCTTAAGAGTATTGTAATTTATATTTTATTTTCATTTTTCTCTTTCTTCTTACATAATCTTTTTATCAATAATAAAGGAAATATGATGTTTATATTCAATGTTTGTGCCTTTTTCAATTGTCTTCTGTGCCATTATTGAGCGTTTATGTATTTAAATATGGTTTATTTTTTTACGTCCATTGTGTGTGACACAGTACTAGACAGTGAAGATTTGAGTTGTCTTTTTATAAAATTATCCAAATCCAAGAAGTCATAATTTGATAAGGCCCATCTTTAGATAATTGCTTCTAATATTTAACTCAGTTATAATAGTTCACATTACAATTATATTAACAACAATGTACTACACAATTGCCTTTGAACGTGGGAACGTACATGCATCAGTACTCAAGAAAAATAATGATACACTTTATTAGACTCCAAAATTACTCCATTATACCGTACCTTTTGTTTTATCGGCGATTAAGTAAGACATAACATTAAAATTTCTCGTAACTTGCTTCTAAGTTAAGAGACGTTATTAACAGTTTTAACTTGGGCATTAATAAAACTGGACAAGCACAAGTAAAGATCGTGTGAACAATGTACCGTAGTGTACTTAATAATATGATGCAAGAGGCATAGCAAATGAGTATACAGGGTGCTTGGTCATTTGTTAGCCTTTTATAAACCCCAGATAGGATTGAAGTTTTGTTTCAAATGACAATATACGCAGTGGTATTCTTGAGAATTAAATTAGAGCGTTTCGTTTGTTGCTCTCCCTTGCCACACCCTTGAAATCAGACTGCTGTAAAGTATTAATATATGAGGTGCCGACGCTACTAGGTGGAACTGTGAAAGATTCTCACAATTTCGATTGTTTTATAGATAGATGTTTGAATCTATGGAGAATATCCTGCGTGAAGTTTTTACAGTGGATTTCAATGCCCCATTTACTGACATTAAATTACCTACTTTGCTATATAAAATACGCTTTGCAATATTTAGTGGATACACTTAATAAGTGTTACTTAAGAAGATGTTTTCAAAACAATTCACAGAACTCTAAACATAATTCAAATTCCTATAGTTGTTAAGTTACGAAAGCATTCTTCTAAGTGCCCGTCTTCATGATAATATTAAGAATCGTGACATAACAGAGTATTAAGACAAAGTTGATGTTTGATAAGGTCCTTCTAATGTAATCTAATTCCTGGTATGTTTATGAATAAAATAATTGTGTCGAACTATTATCATTTCGTTATAAGTCGCATTAGTATTTTATGAAAGGCAAAAAAATTCCGATTAAAATTTATTCGATAAATAATGAAGATAAGAGCTAAATCATTTCCTTCAGAATTAATTTTTATTGTAACTTAATTCTTAGATGTCAACCGATTATTAATTGTATCGATGAATAATGAAAATATTAATAACAATACTCGTATATTTACAAAATATCTTTCAAATCACAGATTTGTGTTTTACCGCCATTAGTTTGGCCTGAGTTTTGACTCCATGCTACCATTGGAGATGGTTTTCTTAAAAATAAAACATTAGTTTTAGCAAGAATATAATGTTAATTTCAATCGTGATTAAAGTTTCTACCAAAAAGTTTTTAAGATCATGAAGATTTTAGAAGCAATCAAAAACCCGTTTCTGGCAATAAATTCGTAAATGGTTTAAGTTTTTGTGTCTGATGAGTCGGGTTGTGTTGGTTTATTTTGGGTCAGTTAAATGTTTTTGTTAGGAGTGGTTCAACATTTTTGACTTTAGGAAAATTTTGTTTTATAATTTTGCTTTTACTATTCAAATAAGTTTATTTATTATACCCGTACCATTGGTAGCATACATTATTTTTTCTTTTACAATTTAATGGTTATAACGAAGTAGTTTATTATCAAGACAAATTTAATTACTAAATGTTTGTAACATATAGTTGAAATAGAATGTTTTTACCGCTTTTTGTCAATGAACAGTTAAGTAACAAAAACTTAGATACGTATTATGTTGTGTATTAATTTATTTGAAGTATTACTCATTAAATTCGTCTATATTTATTAAACATCAAGATTATTAAGGACTATATATTGTCCGAACACTAAGGTCATTTCGATGTAATAGTTACTTGAATGACTTCCCGTTATGCATCTTCTGTTTCTTCGGAAATATCCTTCTAGGAACCATTTCGATCCTAAGGTTCATCGGAACTAGGCCTACTGATGTTATTATTATGGTGACCGATCATTTCTTTGAAAAATTACAAAGAGTCGTTTGGGAAAGGTGGCGTTTTCTTGGAATTTATCCTCTTGTCATTTAACAATCGTGTTTCATGAAAAACTGCTCCTAATACTTTGTTTGAACATTCTCATTATTCTTTACCTATCTTTATTAATATAGAATACTACATTATCCTACATCATCAGTACTATGGCCTGGTTCTTGTAAGTTAGTTTTTATTGTTATATTTACATGCATAACAGCTTATTATTAAGAATTTTCCTTTTTGTGTCCAAAATCCACTGATCATTTGCAAGATTTTGAAAAAATAAAAATTATTAACCAATAATTAATTTTAAAAGCATCGACAATTTTAAAAGGGTTAAATGTCGTATCGCAGCCCGCAACACTTCACACTTGAGAAACAATGTATTATTTTCATAACAATAGGCACATAATAAGGTAAGCATAACGATAAAGCGAAATAAACAGAGTTCTGAGTACAGATTAAAAACGTGAAGCTAACCGCAAACAGTGATTCTCAGAAAGGTCTATTCTAACCAAAAGGTGAGCAGGAAAATCGATGCTTTGCGAACTACAAAGAAATTCTTCGTCACCTAATTATCATATTGAGTGAGAAACAAGTATAGCTTCGCGGTTTTTGTCGATTGTAAATAAATCATTGGTAGACTTATGCAAAGTCGATCGCAGTTTGAGTTTGAGTATCAGAATGAGATTGCTAGTAGCAATTTTATGCGTTCTTCCGTACTTCAGTGACTAGATATGGTTGTTGTGAGTAGTTTACACGTTTTTGGAGCCCTTTTTTAGTACTAAGATTTTTTAATTAACTAAATTAAACTAATTAGTATAATTACAGAATTTACTACAATTAATAATATTGTTTGTTTATTGTTAATTTTTTTATGTATAGAAGAGTCCAGTGTTATTATTATGAACTTATTAGTTATCATTATACCCTAGTATATTACTTTGAGTCAGTTTACTTTGCAAATATTTCATGAACTTTTTTACACATACTAAGAAACCTTCTCAAGAAATCTTTCTAAGAATGAAAGAAATCTTCAGTACTATGCCACCATGCCATGGCAAAATTAAAAACAGAAATAATAAATTTATTGAATTTACGTACTTAAAGCATCAAACCTCAATAAGTTACGTGTTCCATAAATTTAAATTTGATGACTATGCTCTCGACAAAGAAAGGAATCAAAGGCCACTAGTTCATTTACCTGCAAACCACTATCCGATGACCTTTAGAATTTTAATGAGTACACCCTGGCGTCTACCAGGTGGCCGGAGCGATTCGAAAAATTTTAATTTTAATTATTACAACTGTCATAGAACTATTGACTAGTGGTTACTAATAATTAATTATTCCCATTACTTTTATACAAAAAGACGAACTCCGTTCCGTCTGTCTGTCGTTCAATTAGTCAAGAATGCATTATTTTCTCGGATAGCACCCGTGTTAAGTGTTGCAGAAGTCATAATTTATTTAATAGAATTAGTAAACAAGATCCACCTGTTCTATTAAATGGACTCTGAAGACCTAGGACTCTTAACCTAAAGTGTAACTCGGCTGGAGGAGGGCGTAAACTTCCGGGAGACAGTTGATAACTATTGTGACGGTTTACGAACATTGCATATTGTATTGATGTATTAGTTAATGAATAAATAAACAAGTGTTCATTATGGTGCTTAACATGACTAAAATGAAGGGCCTATATGGAGCTGGCCCCTAGATCCTTTAAACAACAAGTAGAACAACAATTGTTGTTGTTAACGGCAACAACAATAGTAGATGAAGTAGATGTGCCGCATGCGCCAAAGCATAAGCGTCACTTATCATAAACTCGACGAGATCTTAGTCCATGCTCTTTAAAATTAGTGCTTTATTACCTTTCATCAGACACGCCCTATCTGGACTTGGTACCGAAAATCCAACGACTTTTACAATTGCTTTCAAATGAACTTCAGTAACTCGTATTATAAGGAATAGGCACTCTCTTACAGCAAAAACGCAACAGTCTATATGAAGTGCAGTAGTGTCACTATGACTTTCATGTCCACAAGAATATGGCATATAGACTCAAGAAGCCAAGTCTTGGGCCACGTATTGAGCTATTAATACAAAAACCAACCCATAAAACCTGGTTTATCGACAGGAACTGGTTCTCTCCCGAGTAACGCGCTACCGGTAGTAAATTACTATGCAGTAGTAAATCACTATACTTTATAATATAATGATCAGTGTTTCTGTGCATTGGTGTACAATTACAGCTGCGGGTGCTGTTAAATCTGTTGGTATACTCGCCCCGGGTAAGGTTTAGTCGACTTGAGTAGGTGCTCGGCTTTGTATGTTCGATAATTATCGTCTCATAATATACAGGAGCTTAAGTAGTTATGTACTGCAACATACAGTATGAAATTGTAGTCAAACAAATTTATTTTAAGTCCACAAAAACGAAAAAAACCAAGCGACCTAATTACCTCAGTAATGATTTTAAACCCTACTAGTTCTTTTTGTTGCTTATTTAAGATGCTATAATATTTTGATTAATTCTCAGACTTTAATATTTAAGCTGTAACTATATCATATTATTGATTATATACATTTGAAAAGCTAATAACAAATCATGTATTTCTTTGTTTCAGGTAAGATTACTGTCATGTAATTCAAATACTGGTAATTTACACACGCTTAACATTATTTGGTAAGTCTTAATCACTAAACCTTTTTAATAAAAAGCATTATAATTAATATTGAATATGATGTGACACAATCAGATAAACATAATAAACAGTATCTTAAGCCGTCCCAAACAGATCCGTTAAATTAAGTCAACCATAAAGTTCAATCACTTTTCTGTACTCTCACTTGTCCATTGTAACCCCGTACAAAAAAGTGTGACACTGGCCAAGGCAGCAAAGCTAAATTTGCAGCTGAAGATAATGTAACTTACAAACATGAACCTTATTATAAGGGCGAAGACACACAAAAAAGAATCGAAGCTGCGAAGCTATCAACAAAAACCAATTTGTGAGAATCACCATCGATCGATCATACGAACTTTATTAGACGTCGGATTAACTTCTGATTTGAAATAAGAAGCGTAATTTGACACGAGTTTTATCTGACGATAGTTTGATACGGGAAAGCGTTAGTTGAACTTAAGATTCATGTACCCTGGGAAGATCTGAATCCAAGACAAAGATAAGCGAGGTTAGTAAAACAATTTATAGGTTAATCGGTTTAGGACTTGGCGTTGGTTTCAGCTAAAGTTTCAGCTTTTATATTTATGTTTGTGTTGCTTTGTTCTTGTTCTAAAACTAAAATTCAGACGACACAATAATATGAAATGGTCTAATTTTACATCGAATATAATGCGAAGCTGTGTGATGAAGTAATTTTACGTTTTTAATATTAATATTTTCTCAGAACATAAAAATAGCCAAACCAATGTGAAGCGAGGATCAATGTTTATCGTTATCGTTTTTAAATAATATAATTTAGTATTTAAATTAAATTTTGAATTATTATTCAGTACTTCATGTTTTTAAACCGTAATCGCCTAAATATTTTTAAGCAAGAGGTAAATGAAAACGTATCTAGAATGGAATAGATCTTATAGAACTAATTATTTTAAATATGAAAATATAGTTTATAGACTTATTATATATTACTAAAAAATCATTATAAGATAATCAGCAGATATAATACAGCATTAATACTAGGAAAAACCGGAACAAACGCATAAATCATTTGCAAGCAGCAAGTGTAACGTCCGATAGACAATATGTGATGGTTCTATTAACTACGATTGTGTTGTTATAAACACACAAGTAGATCCTAAGTCTAAGGAATAGGGTTCAAAATCCATCAAAACCGAAGATCTTGGCACTGAAACGCAAGTTGTTATAGAACATAAAAGTAAGCTATCGTCTCGCACACAAAACCTTATGCGCCACGCTTCATTTAGCAAAAGTATAGCGAATTCATTTACCATAGTGTCTGCTGGATTTCCTTTTTTACTAAAATTCGTCGCAGGACCTAATGCGTGCACTCCATTTTCTTGTTGATGGCACTGCTCTGATAAATTGGCACTTTGCTGATGCACTAGAATTGTCTGTTTTATGTAGTTTAGTGTTAGATGTGTATCGTGATGGAGAAATTGTACGTAGGAACGCGACTCTCGAGTTCAGCTATCAAATATCTTCATAAAGAGTACTTGTTAACAATTGTAGCATTTTGTATGGACTGGCCGAAATTATAATTATTTTGCAAAGATAATTACTATGTAAAGTACGTAAATACTTTGCAAAGATCATACGATTGGAGGTTCAAAAGTATGGAATGCTAGGTAGGTACTTATTTAAGGAACGTAGAAACTTTTTCACGTACTGAACCATTTTATAATACATGGAATACACCAAGCTACTGGTGCGATTACTCAAAAATATTTTATGCATTTGACATTTAAGGCACTTTCTTTTTAACATTTATAACAATTTTTCACGGTCCATCACGGCGGTTTATCAAAACTAATGGAGGGAGCATTTGCGAATAGTCACGATTCGACAAAAGCATTCGCGCTATCGCCAATATGACGTTCAAGACACATGTTCGGATATGCGGGAGAAATATTCGAATAGCTCTGAGCTTAAGAACGATTATAATTATGAATGCACTTATAATAATATGCCACAACATCACGAGCGATGATAACAAGGCCTATGACGGACTTGGATTTATGAGCCATTATGCACCATTTCTATTTGTTCACGTTACTGTGGGTTTGATGGGTTTTTAGTTTTGTTTTCTTTTAGGCCAATCGATGAGACTTTAAGTGTTTAAATGTTAGGCCATATACACTACCGGTCAAAAGTTTGAGACCACTAATAAAAACTTTTGTTATCAGTAAATATTTTACAAATTAT
>DWGW01000502.1:0-14702 GCA_018247775.1 Udranomia orcinus
GGTTATATTTCTATAAATGAAAGTTAAAAATTTTTAGTTGTATAATTTGTATCTAATCTTATAATTTGTATGTATCTAAGTCAGGCATATTACCTATGATTGATATAAATACAATCTATATACGATATAGGTAGATGATTTGATACGAGGCGTTTGAAATATGAGATCTACTATTTATTTGTTTACCTATTACTCTTTGTTTATAAAAAACAAAGTGTTTTTCATAATATGTTCAGTTTGACACAAATTAATAGTTGATTCAAAATTAGTATGTGAACATTGTAGTAACAGAATAATTTTTTTGTTACCAAACCATGATAAAATATTTTTTAAATCTAAACACTTAAATATCTTCTCTTACCTTAGTATTATTATTTAATTTCGAACAAACCATAGTGTAACTGAGTAAGTGTTCTTAATCGATCCAAGTAATTGGATTATTACATTCATCATAATGGCCTCTTTTAGGTCTTTGCCAGATAATATTACGTACCTAACAGTACCTTACTCAATAATCCAGAATTTGCTGTCTACCTCGTAGCATAGCCTGTGTTACTTTGTTGATATTTACTCGTACGTCTTGTACGTCATGGTAGCAAAACATGGTATAAAAATATAAAAATAAACAAAACAGATATTTTTACATATAAAGCGGCCATAAAGCACCAGAGTGGTTTCATCTGAAAATTTCTGATTAAGAGTTCCAGTAACATTATTTTAATATAATTCTTAAGAATATTTTAAAATGAATATTTTGTGATTGATGGTAGATGGTAGAGGGGATAATTCATCATGCTGCCCTCGATCTGCTTTTAAACATCTTATTTCTATTAGACTGGTAAATACAGGCGGACAAAGATGTATAATGGTATAATAATTCAATTTGTAGTTGGATAGACGACGTTGACGAGAGTCAGCGACCACTTGAATTGTTTCAGTTAAGTTTGGCTGCATTCTCCAAACGAGTGAAGAACGCTACTTTCAGCAGCATTGAAAAACTGATTAATTGGGATTAGGTTTCAAACATAAGTAGTAGTTCAATTTATATTGTTATAGCGTTATAGATGGTTACTATTTTCTAGCATGCGTGAAATCCCCGAATGTCTGAATCGCCGTTACAAAATTCTAGATGAGTTAGTGAAGGATTTAAACTTGGCACAAGAGTGTGCTGTAAATGACGCCGCTTCTGGAGTCAGCTGTAAAGATCCCGGCGTCAGATTGATGTGCGAGTTTTGGAATATACTAAAAGAAAACCCTGCTTGTAACTTGAGGGTACATTTTTGTATGTTGTATTTATTCCACTCTATTTCATGCTTCACTATTCAGATTGTAGGTGTGCCAAAGTATTCTTTGCTTGTCATTGCAGTTTAGAAAATTTTAAACCTGTATACTTTTGTACCCTATCTCACCTATTTATTTATTCATGTTGTTACACATTTAGCACTGATATCTGTTGGCAATCGATCTATATTCGACTTTCAGAAAGCCGTCCAACAACGAATAGGAGAGAGCAGTAACAGCGGCATGTTTCAACCGCAGAAATTGACCTGCTACATAGCGGCACACAATTGCTTGAAAAAAGAAGGAGAAAAAAAGAAAAAAGAAGATTATGCGAGTAAAATAAGGACGTACGTGTATCCGAAGAACAGTTCGAATGCATACACGGAATTTGTAGTTCGTAATTGATTTAATGCAGGCTCGGGTGTGGTCAGAAGTTAATATATAGTATGGGAGGTTAAGATCCGATTGCCTCATTTGCCAATAAGTTGATCTGATTGACTGACAATAAAGCCGCCAATGAAGTAGTAACCATGCTATCCTTGACTAACCGCGATATAATGTTCTAAGAACTTAACTTTTATGTTATAATTTCAGCTCATGCTGCCACAACGATCAGACGCAAGGTCAAAAGTCAAAATGTTCCGCTTCCAAATCTGCGCTTTCGAATTATGGGAGCAGTGACGACCTTCCTTTGAGCAAAGTACTCTGCAATTTAAAAGAGGTATGGCTAAAGTTAGCTAAAGTAACAAGGAAACATTTACATTACTCAAAACCATGTGTATGTACATGTAATATAACCAATATTATTCCGCTAGGCTGCATCATTTGACCGAAAGTGTCAAGGAATGGTAAGTGACCTTATGGAGGCGCAGAAGAAATTACAAGACCAGATCCAACGTTTAGAACACAAAGAAAACGACGGAATACAATTGCTGAAGCAAGCGGACTGCATGTGGTCTTGTATGGAAGATGCGTATAAGAAGAAGATTCTAGAATCACAGGAAAGGCAACAAGGGCTTTTGAAACAGGTGCATTGCGATATTATAAAATCTTGCTAACTCTTCAATTGAGTGAAGAAAAATTAATTCTGTTAATATTTATAGCTTAAAGAAGCCGATTCAAATATGAGCAAATGGCGTAAAAACAAGAAAGATTTAGAATTTCAAGTCCAAAATATCAACATATGCCACCAAGAAATATTCGAAAAATTAAATCAAAAACAGAATGATATTAAATTCATGAACAGGGATATAGCGGATTACACAAAAAGAGTGGAAAATAATAAAATTGAGCTTGAAGCTATAAAAAAATCCTTAGGTACAAAGAAACAGGCATCAGATGTAAGTTTTCAGTCAAGATTTTTCAGTGTTATGGTTGTTATTCTATTTTTTCTCTTATCGTGTTAGTTTCAATAAGATGTTATGTATGTACGTATATGTAGGAAGTGTATATAGCGAAATAAAATAATGTACCAAGAATATTATTGTTATGAAAAATACTTAGGAGAAATTAAAGAAGATATCAGCTGGTATATCTAGAAAAGAATCTGTGATCAAAGAAGAAAGTAACCATAAAGCGGAGAAGGAAAAAGAAGGTAACCAATACATAAAGGAGGCTAGAGCAGATTTACTCAACCTTAACCGGTTGCTTATACAGAAGAGTGTTGAAATTGCGGATATGAAGTCGCAGGTACAACTATGTTTAATAGTTTTAGCAAATTAATCTTTATATTCGTAACATATAGAATTATGATTATGACAATATTACGTAAGATTAGTACGAGAATAATATTTTAATTTATATTTAACCCTAATACTTATGTTAGTATAGTCGTGTTGAATCGAAGCGTTATCACTAATACATATAAATTCCATAATGTTATGGTTCACACATTCGAATCGAAAGCTCTGAAACTTCTGATTTCTTATTTAATTTTAAATGTAATGTGTTGAGTAATTTCACAGAAAGAAACAATGCTTGACGAATTGGAAATAATATCCAGAACATACGACTCGTGTAAAGATAGATGCCAATCAAAAAAACGATCCATTGAGGAGGAACTGAAGATAATTGATAAAGAAATAGCTAATTACAAGGCGAAATGCTTTAGATGTCACCAGTGCACGGATACGATAGATATACGAAAGTTCTGTACCGATTGTCCAAGATGTCTCGAAGAAAGAGAATGTTTATATGAAGAAGATCACTGTACTCCTGATCATACGATGGATTGCGTATGCATGAGTGTGAAACAGAAGTTTCTAGACAATGTCTTTGAAAACATGTATACTGTACTGGAGAGGCAAATGAAAACAGGAGCGGGTAAAGCTGTAGCTGAAAGGGTGCTAAATTGCTTGAAAAGAAGTAGAAATGGTAAGTTGGATCAAGAAACGAGACAAGTACTCCAGGAATTTATATTGACGGCAGTGAAGAAGAATCTAAATTTGACTATAGTAGGTGGTGCCGTTAAGACTAGGTGCGAGGTAAGTCTGTACACAGAGCTTGGATACGATCGATGATTATAACATTGAATAGAATACAGATAGATAGAATACGGATTATGATCATTGATTAATTTTAGCTTGATCCTGATACGCATAAACAATTGATGCTTTGTATAAAGCAAATTAAAGCAGTTCGACCACCTAAAGCTGATAAAGAAACTGCGGCTAAAAAGGTAAAAATCAATCTTATGTTAATAATTCAATTTTTTGGATATGTTTCAAGATATAATAAATATCTAATGCTTTTTAGCCCCCATGTGCTCGTTGCGGCGGTGAGAGCGAATGCAATTGCCCTAAGGGACCCAAGGGGTGTATGTGCACTAGAAGGGCTCTAGCGCCGCCAGACGAACCTGAACAATGCCCTCCAGATAAAGAATATGTAAGTGATACTGTTGGGTTCTTTCCTCCATATAAAATAAATGAAAATTAATCTCCTTTAAGATTCGAAATATTTATAAGCATCAATGACCATTTAACATCAGACCCTTTTTAGTCCGGTTAACAAACGATAAAAAGTATTTTTATCGTAGTTTAAACATGTTTTGCGTATCTTAACAAAAGTAACACATTTAATTCATCTATAAGATTCATAACTGAATTTCACTCTAAATTTAAGTCAAATAGTTTTGGGAACAGAAGGAATACAATTGAACACTTTCACAGAGCGAACCAAAGGTATGTCACCACAGAAATTCAACAGCGTGTGGTCCTAATCATGCGATGCACGCAGTACCAAGTGCAGTTGGGACCGATGTAGCCACGTGGCGACAAGAGCCATGCAAGGGTCCGAGTTGTCACTTCAAGAATATGAGAGCAGCACAATGTGTTTTAGGACCAGAAGCCCTGGATGCAATCAGCTCCAGGAGTTATGTGACAGCGGTTCCATACGTGCCTAGTTTTCCGACGATGGATGACCCGGTATATTATACAAATTTTACTGAATTTTGTGCCACAAATTACATCGTGGTCTAAAGAACAGCTCATTCTAATTTTACTGTTAGAACTACAATGTTTAAAGTAAGCTAGTAAAAAAATTCAGGGACAAATAAGACCAACGAGCTGTTTCCAAATTATGCGTACCAACCCGATAGCTGTAGGGATTACAATTTTATTATTTACAGTAATCCGAGCTAAGTCTCAATTAACCGCTTTATAAAGAATCCAATCAGTCGTTTGTGGTTTAGTTTTCCTGTTATGAAAATGTTAAGAAAGTAAATCGTTCTCAGGCTGTGTTTTCTGTCGTTACTTTTATTCAATATCGGTATTACAAATTGATTCGTCTTATAATATTATTGCAGTCTAAAGAATGCAATAAGGTTGCCATGCTATAAGTCAACAATTATTGTCACAGTTTGTAATTATACTTTTTGCTGTTTTTCAAATGTTTCTATGTACTATTTCTGTTTTTTTTTAGGTGACCAGTCAATTTGATTCTTACGGAGCCGAAAAATTTACCAGTAATAAAGGTATGTAAGTTTTTGGAATTCTTTATAGTATGGAAGTGCAAAATATTTGATAAGTGGATGATACAGATTATGTGCATTGACTCTTCGTCATTTTAGATGATGGGAGTTATCCACGTGAAAAAATTATTGAAGAAGTCATGGGAAAATATTTTGAAGTAACACCTATCGAGAAAGTAAGTTATACAATGATCAGCAATGAGTCTTTGATTGACGGTCAATAGCGATAAGCAATGACTTAAATTTATTTAGATCTGTATCTTTGTATTCATAATTTGAATTCTTATTTTGAACTAAAATAAATTTATGGCGAATTATTCAAGGTGTGGTGGTTTTATTTTGTATGGACGCATTAGATTTATTAAATTGGGGATTTAAATAGAATAATTTAAAATTAAGTTTGTATATTTAGTTTACTTAATTAATGCTAAAACTGGTACATTATTTTCATTTGTTTTGTACTTCCATACGTCATCCTATAAATTAAATTAACTTATTATAATTAATTAAATTTTTGTCTGATTTCAATTACTTTTAATCGTTTGACTTGCAGATATAAAACAAATGAAAATAAATAAACAATCGCAAAATGATAAAAGTACTTCTGGAATAATACTTAACAAATTAGTCGACAATGCGACAAATCAAGTTTGCAAAGCTATGAGTACGCAACAAACCGTTGAAAATGAAATTGTTATTGATGCAAAAGAGTCGATAAAAATTCCTGAAAAACTTACAAGTAGTCAATCCCATTTTAATGAAAAAGTAGCAGACAGTAAAATGAAGGAAAACTCAATCGATGCGAAATCACTTTATTGTGATAAATTGCACGATAGGAAACACACTTCTGAGATTAACAACCGAAATATCTCTAAAATAATAGAATTTGAGCAACCTGAATGTGAAGCAAGAGGTATACACGGCCAAGTTAAAGAATTGATAGAAAATATTACAAAAAGAGACCCTAACTCTTTTGTAACGTTAAAAAATATAAAATCAGGGCAAATGTTATTAAATATTGATACAGTGAATAGCAATGAAGGCGAAAATATTTTAATAAAGATATCACCTTCTGGTAAAATAGTTGTAGAAGTTGATGAAAATGTTATTCAAATTTTAAAATCAAATAAATATAAGAAAGAATATGATCTGAAATCTCGTCAAGGTGAAAAATTTAAAACCAGCAATTCCAATATTTCTGAACATTGCAAGTCACAGTGTTACAATAAGTTTACAGAAAGCGATGTCGAGAAATTTTTGTTGCGTAATTCTAAAAGAGATATTAGTGCTTGTAGAGGTAAACATCGCATAATTTCAGAAGATATATTGAATAAAATGCATTTAGAAGATAAGCAAAATATCGAAGGCAATATTACATGTCAGAATAACGATAAGATTATAGAACAAACAACAATTGCAGAATCTCCCGCTGTAATGAATAAAACACTATCGGCTCATAATGATATAAACATAAAAGAAGAGTTTGGGAAAGTTTATAATAATCAAACAATAATACATTCAGACATAAAGGGAAGTGATTTATCGGAAAAAACTAATACTTCGCCTGGGACCATAGAAGATTTCAACAAGAATGATTACATTACATCAGTTACTAAGGATGCTTTATTAATGAAATCTCGGTCAAAATCGGACAATAATGTACTAAAAAGAAGATCCCCAGTGTTGGGATCAGGGACATTTTCCAAGGTCCTCAATGAGTTACTAGATAAATTGCATTCTTCCCGCACGCAAATTCATGTTAATAAAACAAAACCAACGGTTACGAAGTCCAGGAGTGAATCAGATTTATACGAGAGAGCAAAAATGAATCTTAGAAATCAAAGCTTATTACAAAAATCTTCTAGTTTATTACATATAACCCCATCAGGACAATATTCTATTTTTCTAGACAAAAAGTCAAAATTATCTTTTATCAATAATTTAATATCCTACGTAGAAAAGTCATCTAAAGACGCCATTCGAATAAACAGAACTAAGTCGGGTGAAATAACTATTGGTTTTAATAAAAATTTGGAGTTCGTCGATGGGTCGATAAAAATTACTTCTTCGGGGAATATTTATGCTATCTTAGATGAAGAGGGTGTCAAGCGAATGCCTAATAACGTTACCATGGATACTAGTCATAGCTCTAAAGAGGAAGAAAATTGCACATATATGCATAAGATAGAAACTCCGGCAAACAAAGCGATTGCTACAAATTGCAATGCACATCCCAGTAACAGTATATGTGACGCATCCAAATGTGTTTGTGAAAATTTATATAAACAAATATGTGTAAGTAGTCTAGTGAGCAAAAGTGATAGTTACTGGTCCTTCGAAAAGAGTAAATGTTCGGAAGAGTGTGACAAACAAAATATTATGTCTAATATGTTACCGCATATCGTAATAAGGCCATCTGATTCTCGACCAATGCCAGATAAGCGCAATATATTCCACGAGAGCTATTACTGTGAGATACAATCAATCTGTCCTTATCACAAGGATAGGTATGAATCTGTGTCAAATGAACTGTTGCAGATATCTAGCTTTTGTAAGGAATCACGGGAACTACGAGTATTAGAGAAGCCCATAAAATCCCAAACGCATTTAATTAAACAGCCAACGAAAAGAAATGGTGCTGGCAACTTCTCCTGGAGCTCTATCGAAAATTTACCGCCCCAGTTACCTTATTTTCTTAAAAATGTTACTTATAACTGAAATATTTTAATGTATGTACCCACCTGATTCATGTTCAGTTGAGGTTATTAATAATTTGAACATGACATGCTCGGCTATTAAAATTTGTTTGTAAAATTCATTTATTGTTCGCGTCGCAAGTAATATAAAATTTAAAATATACTGGTAATGCTGATAATTTGTGTTCACGACTGCGCTAATAGTTATAACGTGTGTACCTTCAGTGTCTTAAACATAAATATTATTTACAATATTTTCTGATTTAAGTGTGAAATTTGGTTTGTTTATTTTGCCTCCCATAGTTTTGTAAAAAGACTTATTATACGTAACGAGCATTGTTTTATACTTTTCGGCCATAAAAAAGGTCGGAAATTAAATCGAAGTCTAGAATACTCTAATACCCAAAGCTAGTTTCACTACAAATGCTATCAAAGCTATCAGCGGCCTGCAATCTACATATATGCGGGGCATTTTTATTGAAATGAATTGCAGTTAGTACATGAATGTATTATCGTAACAAGCGTTGTATGTTTGTTAAAATTTCACGAGTTAATTAATTTATTCATAAATGTTTAATACAGTTAATTTACCACTACCGGACTTATTCGTTTCGTTGTTTTAAATTTATAATGGTTTTGTTCGCTTTAGCGCGAAGTGATATGCGGGCCGTGCTGATTCGTAGTTTTCGTAGTTGATATATTCCAATGAATTTTTGGGATAAAATAAATCCAAATTATTTATTTTATTTCTGTGCGTAAAGCGTAACTGATTCTTACTTGCAACACACAGAAAAGCAGATAAAAAATTAGCAAACAATACTGTCTGCATGCATGTCTTTGCAGTGTTTATATTCTTGTCTGGGGATCACTTAGCAAGCATTCATGTGTAGGACGACGATTTAATTTAAGCCATATTTAATAATAGGTGTTACGTTATAAACATCGAATACGTGGAAACATGGGATCGAATATCGTGTAAGCGCTACAAGGATATATTACGTAGCTACGACAAATGTCATTTGTGCTCGCGAAGTTGTACGTAACACGTTTCAAATCGCTTTTTACGCACGATTCACCCCTTTTCATAACTTACGGCGCGTACCGTTTGGAAGTTGGCGTAGCGAAGATCAGACGGTTTTTGCTATAGAAGGAGCAAAGTGCATGAATTCTGTCTGTTAAAGCCAGCCATGGCTATGTTGATCTGTACTGGTTACGATTTCTCGTTCCAAGTCCATTCCAAGACTCAATAACTCAATTGTAGGTAAAGGTTAACAATACATTAATATATTGTTGTCCATATGGTTGTATGGTTGTATGTCTACAAACGGGCGGATAGATGGAAAACGATAGGCAGACAAGACGAAGTTATATTGCACCATATTTTATTAATCTGGTTACCGAAGTCTCTAAGTTAGCGTCCCAAAAGTGAATACTAATCTTTTAACGGAGTTAGAGCTTTTATCCCAAATTTCAAGCAGAAAAAGTGTCCAAACTCTGGTATATGTTAGCTGAGCATGAATATACTAAGAACAAAATCGGTACTTACTATCTAAAGTCACATTTGCAAAAAAAAAAACACTTCAGTTTCTTATGAACAACGCGTACACTACCTCCATATATTTCCAATTTCATGAAGTACATATTTTAGAGAACATTATTTTATTGTGTGCACCTGTACTTTGGCAAGGGTTGTATTTTTGGCAACGGCTCCATTCCACAGGAATTTATTTCTCTGCGCTGCGAGGCTTATTGAATACAAATTGTTTCTTTATCGGCCATCTTTTGCGCCTTCAGCGAATATTCTCGTAGCAATATGTAAGCGAATAAAGAACAGGAGCTGGGTTAGAGTGGTAAAATGGCGGGCAACATAAGCACACCACATTATCTAGATAGCAATGAATCATAGCGTTTTTCTTTTACATGCTATAGTTAATAGCGATACCAATATTTTATCTATGGTATATCTATGTATCGTGCCCCATAATTTTTTTTTTAGTTTTAAAGTAGATAGGTATCCAAAAGACTTGTTATTTCATTTTGTCTTTGTTTGTCACAGATTAAAAATAGTTTACTTTAAATTAAATATGAATATTAAGAAATATTTTTCTTTATAATTTTAGTCGTGGCGATACATTTTTATATGTAATACGAAATGTTATTTTTAGATACTTGGCTACCATCCGGTATGGTCTAGTGGCTAGGATACCTGGCTTTCACCCAGGAGGCTCGGGTTCGATTCCCGGTACCGGAATACAATTCTTTTAACTTATATTTTGATCACAATATTACAAATCAGTAATATGTGAACATTTTTCTATACTCTCAGTGTGATCCGGTATGGTCTAGTGGCTAGGATACCTGGCTCTCACCCAGGAGGCTCGGGTTCGATTCCCGGTATCGGAATACAATCATTTTTACTTAAATTTTGGTCACAATCTCATAAATCAGCAATACATGAACAATTTCCATATACTCAGTGTGATCCGGTATGGTCTAGTGGCTAGGATACCTGGCTCTCACCCAGGAGGCTCGGGTTCGATTCCCGGTACCGGAATATTTTTTGTTATATAACTGAATTTTTTATATTAAGAAAAACCGTCAAAAAGATTTCTTTTAAAGTTTTACGATTTTATTAGATTATTAAAATATTGTACACAATTTAACAAGTACTAAATTCAATTTTTTATCCTGCTCCGAATGACTATATTTTTCTTTAGTATCAAACAATTCCGTAAATTTTACTCTCATCATACAGGAAGCATATCCATTATTAATTGCAGCTCCGATTAAGAGATAAACATTTTGAATATTTCCATCATACATAAAGACCTGGCGGATAACAATGAGCTATTTATTTCCTATTGTAGTATCACAATGGATGTAGTCAATAAGACAGTGGCAGATATATGAGATGCGCTCATAAGAGATTAAATGCGCGTCAAGCGTAAATCAGATTTATTATAAGGGGTATTTTACACAGTACGAATGGTAACGTGAATAACCATAAGTTTGTAAAGAATTATTTACAATTTATTTATTAACAAACAAATTGTACACATACTCATAATTTAAATGTTTTTATTGTAATGAATTGAATGGATTGGATTGTAAAAAAAAACGATATTTATTTAGCAACAGACATTAATGTTATGAATCTGATAGTTATTTATTTTTTATTGTACATTACTTACAAGTTATCATTAAAAGAGAATTATAATATTACAAAAACAATATAATTGATGAAAACATAAAATAACAAACCATAGTTAGGTAATGAACGTAATTTGTATAAAAAGCAATAATCAAGATCAAAAGGAAACCACACAAAGCCATTAAATGGCGAGTCAACGCTGTTATTCTTAAAATTACTTCACCGCCGGCATCTACAAATTACTATTTGACAGCCGACGTTAACAGTTCAGCAAACAACAATGACGAATGGCTAATTGAAACAGGAAATACAAAAAACAATTTCGAACGTGTATTTTCGGACGGGCCCTCTATTATCCAAACTTAATCCCTGGATGTTTACGGAGCGGTCAAATTTCGTCTTTAGCGGTCCCTTTGAGCGCTCTTGTATTATTTTCATTATGTTCGGAAAGCTTAGGAACCGTGTTATTGTTATTCTATCTTTGAGGTGTGGCAGCAGTTTTTTGTTTGCTCTCAACCGTAATTTATTTGGGACCTTCTTGTTTTGCCCGGCGTTACGTATAATCCTCTCTGGCTGTCAAGATGTGCCGCCTGCGATGAATAAAATGAGCTCGCCTACCGAAATCTTTAGAGTATGCATAGGAATAATTTTCGAATCGCTTTGTTGCGTCTTAATCTCTGATTTCAATAGTATAAGACCATTGTTCGGAAATATTGAAATATTTCATGCTCTTGTTCAATTTCAACTGCAAGAATTGCGGTTTGTTGAACGAGTTTCTTTTCTTTGTGTAATGTTGGAGCTGAAGTTTCGGAATCCTTATCTATCTTTTTATTGTGGTCCATAAAAGTAAATTCACTTTCAAAATACATTTTAAAATCAGCTTTTTCTAGTCAATTAGACTCGGTTTTACTATTTATTGTAAAATTTCCTATTTTCTATCCA
This sequence comes from Udranomia orcinus, assembly GCA_018247775.1. Lineage (NCBI taxonomy): Eukaryota > Metazoa > Arthropoda > Insecta > Lepidoptera > Hesperiidae > Udranomia > Udranomia orcinus. The sequence continues at coordinate 12,038 of DWGW01000502.1, forward strand.
AAATATTATCATACCGTCTTGCATGCTAAAGCTGATTCAGTCAATCGTTCATCATCAATAAAGGAAGCGATTCAAATTCCGCCTCCACGCCAAGAGATCAATCAGTTTGTTATTTATGTCATCTCTTCCAGCGATTCGCATTACATTCACGTTGCCTGCCGTATGACCGTTTGATTGATTTATGCCTTCCGTTTTCTTGTTATTACAGACGTGTAAAAGCCCGCGATTTTCGTTGCACTTATAATACTTAAGTCACTTAACTAAAATAACGGTGAATTAAAAAATATATAAGTAATATCTGTTATCTTGTTTTTACCTTGTCTTAGAAAATTACACAATTGTTAAATCTTAGGGAATTTCGATTCTTTCAAAACTACAGATATTAAACTGAATTTAAACAAGAAAAGTACAATCAATATGTAGGTTTATAAAAATTGTATAGCTATTATTGCTTCAATTTACAAATGGTAAGCTCACACGAACATAAAGGCTTTACGTTCTATTGTTATTATGATACAAAAGTACATAGATTAATCGTTGCTCAGAACAGGTGTCAGATTATACGGAACCAACGTGACTTGGAACTAACTGTAAATAGCAATATCGTATTAGAGTCACGAAGTTATTAATCCTTATTTTTAAGGTCAATTGTTGTTGATTTGCAATTGACTACTGTTTGATTGATCGCGTGAACTTTAATGTGCTAACTTGGGTTATCTCAAGATGGTTTTCATTAACGTTAATATGATAATTAGTTTCATTATTTTGATTTACGTTATTGTTATTACTATTATTTATACTTCTTATTGTATTAAAAATATTTTTTCCTAATTTACGAACTATACTCGATTTTACAACTTATTTGAATCGTAATAGTATTGTAATACGAGTAGAAATATGAATTTTAAAAATATTTGCAACCCTATTCTCGAAGTGTGCAACAAACATGTCTTTATAAAATATATGCTTTTTTGGTTATATAAAACTTTGTGTGAATTTTAACCTCGTAGTAAAACATTATCGATTCTCATTATATTATTGCCATCCAATAACTCATTTGTTCAAATATAATTTGAAAATGGCATGCTTGTTAACGAATACATTAAACTATCGAAACAGTAATTAATTTTTTCAACTGAATCAAAACGAGTTTCGTTGCAACTCCACAACTTTTCTATTCTTTAACGTCTGACTCGGCGGCTACCGGTTTTTAGCTTCTGATTGACGGCTGTCGGCTCTGCTTACATGACGGCAAATGTTTCAACACCGTCTTAGTAGTCTTTATTACTTATAAATAAAGCCGTTTTTACTTTGATTCGATCGCAAACGAGCGTCTTGATGTCGGCATTCGTTGCGGCGCCGGTCGACATGGCTCGATCTTGAGTATCATCCACTTATTCTAGCGGTCCGACATATAAGACACATATTACAATAAATTTTCAACTCTACAACCTTTTAATAAAGACTACACACTTCGCCCTCGTGAGATGGAATACTATCAGTACGGCATTCTATTCGATTTTAATCATAATCGGAACTTTAACGATCTCAATGCGAGACCGTTTCTGGATCGTTCGTAGATTATTTAACGATTCGCTGCATAGCGGCTATCTGGTAAAGTTAAGACCATTTGGATTATATCTAACGATACTTCATTAGATACTATTTCAAGCTCATTGAACTTAAGTAGCTTAAAAATATAGATTATTAACGCGATTAAATTAATAGCCTTTACAAATTCTCTTTATCTAAGTGTTTCTTTGAATATTTTACTTGGAATCCCAAAAGATTTTTTTCTGCATTTGTATTCTTGAAGTTACAACTTTCTATCGAATAAAATGATCGGAAATAGTAAGAATGTCTTTTGGTGAGTATATTTGTATACAAAAAGCTAAATAAAATAGCATTTATACTTATACGCATACTTTATAAGTTATAATGCGTACTCAAAGAAATTATCGTTAACTATCCATTAAAGAAAATGCGAAAGTAATATAATATAAAATTGAGGTATTTTTATATCAACATCGAGTAAGATGAAAGAAATTTACAGCGTTTTATCAAAATATTTATCATCCGAATAGGTCTAAGGATCGAGATATTCATGCTAAATGCTAAAAAAAATTTCATTTACAAGCGGGATATCTATTAAAAATAATGTTTATTAACGGACGAATTTACAGGGGATTATTGCTTTAACGTTATTACCACGACCACATTACGATTGAATGAACGAAGCAGATTTCATTCGGTACGGAGAGAAGCTATTCAGAAAGAAGAGGTTTCCTCGAGGATTGTTAAGTTTTTCTCGGAAATATTATTCCGAGTACGTTTTCACGGTCGGAGATTACCAATGAGGTTACGATAAGAAGGGCCCGGCGCGTGCGTCTGCATATTTTTTCCCTAACATTTTCAATTTAATCCGTATAATCTAAATGTGGGGTTTGTTATCAAACAATCCCCTTACTTATTTTTTTGCATTTCTAAATTTTAACACCGATACTCTAAGTATTTTGGTGATCAAAAGTGCGTTATAATACTTGGGTTGAAAGCAAGCAATTATTAGAGTTATTGCTTTCTCAGGTCACACCTGAGGTATGTCATTCACTTGGATAAGGCCTTGAGAATATTGTTACACGTCATACCATGTAGATCTTCAGATATG
>DWGW01000503.1:0-14681 GCA_018247775.1 Udranomia orcinus
GCATATTATGAAGTCTCGTGCTTGGTCTTGTAAATAAAGACGTACAGGTCACCGACTCACTACATTCTTATATTCAGTCTTTAAATTTAAATAATTATTACATTTTGAATAATAATTAGTGATACTTATACAGTTCATCTTGAGATTTATAAATTATGAAAAAGAAAGAAAAATTACAGTAATTATAATAATTAAAAATAAAATAAAAAATCATTGAAATTATAAAATTGAACATTATTGAACATTATTATTATTATGAGATTGTAAATAAAGTTAACGTTAAGGTATAAAATTTGTTTTTAACAAACAGTAAAAACAAAGAAGAGAATAGAAGCGAATCATTTTTTGTCCGAGAGTAGGTATGTAATATAACATGTAAGTCAAAACAGAACTTGTGAATTTGTCTTGTAAGTTTACACATACCTTAAAAATTTTACTCTCTTATATTTTAATCTTACAAGTATCTTAACTCCAGGCTAACCTCAGATAAAGATTTACTCTGCTCATTTCGCTGTTTCGAATACTTCAAATCTTGATCTCCATACGATGTTTGCAGTGTAAAAATGTTTACAGTTACAGCGGAGAGAATTATATTCCAATCTTCATCTTCATACTTTTTCGACTCTGAAAATGCTTACAGCTTGGGAGACAATTATCTATATACTTAATACTTGTAGTAAAAAATCAATTCCTAAATTAGTTATTTATGCGTCTTCAATTTATCTCAGTGATCTGTGGGAGAGCAAAAGTTACACAAAGTGATCGTCTATTGGCAATCTCTGTTTCAGCTACAGACATTTTCTTCTAATAATATCGAAGTAGTCTAATTATTTCCTTGGATGTTAAGATGAACGAGACTCAACTACTTTTTATCTGCAAGCAAACGTAGGTGTAAGAAGAAATAAAACGAATTTATTAAAGTAAATTATTATATTTTATAGACATTTTCGCGATCTCTCTACAATTTGTCGCTGATATGTTCTTATTTATTGTAACGAATAAATTTAGTAATACTACATGTATATTGTTGATTTCATATATTTGTAGGTATTTAAGGAACATAAAGTACAGACTGACATTATAAAGATTTGCGAGACAATAAAGATTAAACAAATTAAATAGATTACAACCACTTTAGGCAAGTTTTTTCCATTTTGGTGCCGTTTGTGTACCGACATCGTAGTTTTTATATGATATTTATATAATATAGTATTGAGTGCTCACTGTCAATTAAGAATTCTTTCTTATGGTTTTGAGGGTGCAAAGGTAGGAACCCTCCTACAAAAAACCTCCGACAAAAAAGATTTATCAAATAGATGGACAGTGACGATTAAAAGTTCACAGAACCATAGACAATATTAAATTTAAATTCAATTGCCAACGTATCCCTGTTTCGTCATGCGCAAGAACTGCGGACGTAGATCTACTTATTCAGCTTGCGTTAGACCTGTAATGATCATCACATAAAAGTCTAACCCCATGACGCCAAGCGTCGGTTTCAATTTTACGATTTGCCCTAAAGAAACACATTATCTACTTTATCTGACCTGAAACTAACAAAGAGATAAAGGTTCCACAGTTTACCCGTCGCGTGTAAATAATTTATTCCCGTATTCATCCCTCGCTCGGATTGTCTAAAGTAAACTCGGCATCATTGTGGTCTCGATCGCCCGTAAATCACTCGGCGATGCGTCGTGTTACGATACGGAAAAGGGTTTTATTACAACGTCTATATGAGAAAGATAAGATTTTAGTGTCACGACGTTCACATTTACCAATAGAGAGAGAGAGAGACGAAACCTTAAAAGAGGATGAGGGCGAAAGAGGGCGAAATGTTAGAAGAGAACGAGATCTTAAAAGTGTATGAAATCTTAAACAGAATTTAGTGTTACGTTTTCGAGGTGTAGCAATAGACACGAGTTGTTAGGTTGTAGAATATTTTGAGAGCATTGAGAGGAGTTTCGAGACCAGTTGTGGTGTTATGGGTTGATTGGTGGATGTATTGGATAACCTATTTGTAATACAGGTCTTGACAAAAGACGGATCTCTCCAGCCTATGCATAAATAAATCAATATTCAACTTTTCATCGCCTATTCCTGTAGTTTATTAAATACCAAATCTGTAAAATAATGTAAAGTAAGAGAATTCTTAGATATCATCATATAGATGCTTACAGTCCTACTGATAAGCTACCAGAAGTCATGAAGCACTTGACTTCAAGATCCAAATAAGTGGGATAAAGAAATAAGATAACCGAAGTAAGATAAGTTATTGACACTTGAAGGATTAAGGAACGTGTGCGTTAATTTACTTTCAGGTTGATTCTTGCCACCTTTAACCTGGTTTCGAATTTTTAGATGAATTGTAGTTTAAATATGGTTTGGCTCCGGAGACACCGCCGCCATATCTCTTTGAGCTACAACAGCAGTATTCTTGCTGCTGTGTTCTGGTGTCAAGCGTGTGGTAACCCCAAATGTTCTAAGGCCTTTGGTTTATTTTCTTTCGTAACCTAATCTAAAATGTAGGTAACAAACCGACAGAGTTTCTATATTCTAGAGGTATTATAAATACGAAAGGAAGCAGGGAATTACGGACTCTATCTACAATAAAGAGTCTTACTGTTTTCTATACATCTAATAATGTAGCCAAGTGTATGTGTAAAATAATATTACGTAGATATGTCGTGTCGAAATGGTTTCTATTGTGAAAATGTTAATACGCTATTTTTCACACTAATGTTTCAAACATTGGATATTCTTACTTTCAATCTACAGATTTCATCATAATCATAAAAAATACTCAATAGAAGCTTGCATTACTTTAGAGATTCAAGAAAAATGTTCATGTAATTTTATAAAAAAAAATCTTTTTTATATTTATATAATAATATTTTACGGAAAGTGAAGGCACATTCAACTCTTCATCTAGGCAGATTTGCTGAAATTCCACAATTCCAAATTTGAATTATCCTCCTATCTATATGTGGATTCATGACTTCTTAATAATAAATATATCTAGATATATTATATACTAAATATAATTCTAAATACGTGATGAATTAAGTTGTCCATTAAATAGATAAATGTTTAAAAATGGTTTTTAATGAATGATGTAGACATTTAAAAGCACTATGTTAGCATATAAAAATCTTCAGCTTTATATATCTACTTTCTAACAAACTATATTAGAATAATAATAGTGCCTACATAAATAAATAAAGCATAGGTACACATAAGCCTGGGTAAGGATAAAAAAAACTTGCAAAAACTCGGATCAGTCGTGTGAGGGATGTGAGATAGTGTTTCGGGTATTGGTGCTATCGGAGCAGGTAGGCCGCCTTGATTAGGCAGAGGAGCTTCGAGCTTTTATCTGTAGGCCCCTTGCCCCGCCCTGGCCGCTGGCCCGGAGCCCGCTTCAACATGGCGTCGCGTCTCGCGTCGCGCCAACGTTTATGGCTAATGAAAAACACTTTTAATTAATTCTCAGCAATCACATGTCTCGTGCGTGCCGCTGCTTTTATGTTTATTGTTTCCATATCATTTTAAAGCTCTGCATTCTGATTTCTCTTGAGTGTCATCGCCGTGTTTTTCGTCAACGCTTTATAAATAGTACATTAATATGCGTAATGTTATGATTATTAGCTATGCCGTTACGCAACTTTTCACTTAACATTATTGTACTCGTAAAATGTAAATGACGTCTTTTATTAGTTCATTATTACTATTAATGTGCCTACGATGACATGAGATTGTATATCAAGTACACACCTTCGCTTCTATTACAGTCTAGTAGGTAGGTAGGCATATCATACCTACATACATATCACATTTAAGTGGTACCTACACGTAGGAATCAATGTAATTTAGAAATTTCTTAGGTGACTCTGATTACTACCGTAGGTGTGGTATTGTAACTTTTACAGATACTGTTGTCCAGAATCGGACGGACGGACCAGAATCTAAATTAAAATTTCAGTTAGGTAAGCGTGTCTTATGAAGAATCAAGGTAGGTATATTTTTAAGTAATTGTTCATAATACATTTAAACGGACACGAAATAAATAATAATTAATAATTGAAATAATAATAATACTAACCTACTCCTATTCTTGCACGCGAAGAAAAATGAGAAATTTATTTCTCTTAAAACGAAACAGGAAATCAGAAGTGGAATCAAATTTCAAACGGCGTAAATTGGTTTGCATTCGCATTGCGAACGCGTTTCGCGGGTTCCCCGGCGGCCATTTGTCGCGAGTCGCGCCAACCGCGTCTCTGGGGGCTCGTTAGCGCCATCTCGTGTCAACGCGGCTGATTTATTCCTCCCGCGCTTACCACAACTGACACATAAATGTCGCTTTTGTTTCTCTTTACTGTGTGATTTATATTAGTGCTTTTTGAAAAAGAATTTGTCATAACTTTTGAAAATTGTAACAGAAAAAATAATGCTAACTGGTATTATCCGCGTATCTGTACCTGCCTCATTCACATATAATAATACATTCAATATAAATAAAAGAACAAATAAACTAAACTTAAGTAGGTATAATAGTTATTAATAATTACCAACCAATCAGTCTGTCCACTTCTACTATACTTCATCAACTCTCTCCCACAAGCAGATATCAAAAGAGATTTAGATTTAGACCATAATGCAAATATTGATCCATTATTATTCCTAATATATCTACCTATAATTTATTTTCAAAAAGACCTAGCATGATAATAAATCTTGAACTATCGCCACTAGAAAACTCTAAATGGAATGATTGATTTATCAATATTAGTACTTGTTTAGTAACGTGACACGTGACGTAATCTGACGAAATGAACTGTTAGGAAAATCTAACTTGCTCGAGCTACTCCTACGAAGTACCTACTGTACTACTACTACTATCTACTATGAGGGCTGCACTCTTGTATCAATATCGTACATATTCAGGAAGACATGATATGGATTGTTCAGGTCAAACCATGCCACATCGCCGTAGGTAGGCATAAATATTTTTATTGTTTTTTTTTGGTACCTACATTGAAGAAGCAAACGAACTTGCAGACCACCTGATAGTATCTGAGTGAGCAGTGCAAAATTTCACATTTTTCTTCGGTCAACCATAAATTATTTGCTAACTCTGATGATTAGGATAAAACGGTTAAGTACCCTTTAAACCAGAGCAAATCAAACAAGGAAACAACATATTTTCTGTCATTAGTAAGTAAGGCAGAAACATATGTCGCGATGGTGCGTCTTTAGTAGAATCATGAAGTGTTCTTCCACCTTTAAACGAAGTCGTAAATATAGGAGAAGTAGATACCTGCGTACATAGGTAGTACACGAACGATTTTACACGACATCTACCAATAATAATAGTAATTCAGCAATGAATATGATTGATATACCTAACATAAAAAAATTCGTTTCTTGAGGCACAACTTGTTTAAAAAGTACAAGTAAAGTACAGTACTTATTACCAAATTGTTAGGCTGTGTCGCTGGATATTTTCTAGACAAAAGGTTACGCATGGCAAGAAAGTTATGAGAGCATTTAAATAGCTTATCATGATTAGGAAATAGATATATAATAAAATTCATAATTCGATGTAATGACATATACCTACTATGTGTAGTAGGTAGTGACTATTGAGCATCAGGTCAAACCATCTCTATAATCATATTTCACAAAGAAATCCGATTTAAACATTAAAAAATGGCTCTTTGCCAGACAGGAGTTGTACAGGCTTTATATTGCTGCCAAGTTGCATTCAACCAATGGCACTGAATTCGTTTCATGCAAAGGTCGAGTGAAGATAGATTTATTTTCCCATTATAACTTGTTCTTTATAAGCTCTTTGGTAACTAATTGGAAATTAAATACTTCTTAAAAGTTATTTACACCGTCTATTACATTTTTTTGTTTAGTTATAACCCGGCAAGCTGAGTTTAAACCATTTCCTTTTATCCTATAGAGTTCAAGTTTCTAATTCGGTTTCTATAACTGCCGCCCATGGACATCTGTAATCAATTCAAGGTAGGATCGAACTTCTTTCTTAAGTTGACACAAATGCTTTGTATATTCTGATGCTATCGTATTGTCGACAGTTGACTTGGGATTGGCTCGAAACAAGAGGAATTTTAAAGTGAGGCTGTGTTACTTTGGACCAATTATTTAAGGACTCCTTCTTATTCAAGGATTCCTACTACCCCATGCATACGCTGAATCACGTTGCTCTGGAAATCTGCTCGTTTGCGCCATCACTTGAGTAATTTGGCAAGAGCAGTTCCTATTTTTTTTATTAAATGTCAATAAATGTAGGTAGGCAAATGCTTAAATTATGTAAATCTACCTGTATATGTATAGGTATGTGCTTGGGGCCTAAAGAATAGTTCTGCGATAACTTCTGCCTATCGTAAAAAGCTATTAGAGTAGGCGGCTTCCGGAGTCGGGTCGGTAGGAGCAGAAGCTATATTTGTCCAGTCCACGGTTCCAGTAAGGATGAGTGGCGTCGCAACGGCGTATACGCGGAAGGCGTTGGACCTAGTCCCCTAAGATATTCCTATAAGAATTGACGTGCTGTAGGGTACCCAGAACCTCAGCGTACCCTTTAGCACGTCACCTCTTAATTATACCACCTCTCGGAGGAAATGTCGCTCTGGACCAAAGGGATATTTCCTCGCACTTCCTGGGTACTTCCACAAAGCGCAATAGGCGAAATTTTATATAAGAATCTTTTAAGAATAGATTAGAAAACCTTGAATGAGCTTCCTCACTATCAAAACAATGGACTTTGTAAATATACAAAGTGATTTATTATATAATGTGATTTGTAAATTGTAAATATTGTGTCATATGACGTCACATTGTTTATAACGTTGAACTCGCTAACTCTAATGACCTGTGACTTAGTGATAATGCATCTATCTGGTAGTTGGTCATTGTACAGATAAAAAAGAGTTACTAGGTAAAGTTGTGATTTATGTGTGAAAGTTTCTTTAATAGTATGGCTTTACGTCTTTCTATTTCTGAAATTAACGAAATAGAAGATGAGGAGTTTGAGCGTTTATTCAAAAATGTGATAGAATTGTGGCCGGACGCAGCGGTGCAAGTGAACAAGACACGGCCGTTTACTGATTTGATAGAACTTTGTAATTCATTTAACAAATATATGGACGACTTGAGCGACGATGGTAAGTTTCTTAATTAATATACCTAGTATTTATTAATCTAAAATAATTTTGTAATTTTTGTTGTTTTTAACCTAATTTTACAAAAGGTTTTTATTCGTTTTCGGAAATTATAAGAAATATCCACATATCTGTAGAGAAGTCTCATTAAAGTCATAATAGCTAGGTATACCATGTCTTAAATATTATAAGACAAATGTATGACCATTTTATCAACTCCACAATACTGATACTAATTACCTTCACGGTGGAAGTTCTTTTCTCATGAGGCGACATGAGTATGACCATATCACCACTTCGTGTTTACAATATCTTGTAATTTTAAGCAGATACGTATCCTATTTTATTCTTCAGACATTCGTAATTTTTGAAATTGATTATATTCTAGTGATAATGAGCACCTTTCAGAAGACTACCTAATCGTTTGTAGATTATAAAAACAACTTATAAACATTCAAATATATAATTAAGATTAAGATTGAACTGATCCAGCATCAGCAAACTACACCAGCTAGATTTATTACTAATATTTTACATTGTTCTCTTTTTGGGAGTCTCGAGCCTGACAATGAAAATTTTATAAGAAAAAACTTACATAGAAATATGTCATCTGAATAATTCATAAATCTATATCAAAACATGATGGCAAAAAATATCATATATATATAGATAAACATAATGTTACAGGAAAATTAGGAATACTCAAGTCACACCCCGATTTAGCAGGAAAGTTGGCTTCCAGGGGTGAGTTGACAAGCGAATCTGCAGCCGAGCAGAATAGTGCTGGTTTAAATGACATCACATCGGAACAGAAAAATATCATAAACTTATATAATGAGAGGTAATTCATATAATTACGTTAAATCTAGAAATTAATACCAAAATATATAAATCTATAGCTAATATTTGAGTTACTAGTGACATCTTCATGTTACGTTAAACAATTGTAAAATAAATTTCAGCGCCATCTGTTAGTAAAGTCATGTATTATTTTAGGACACAGTCGTCTTCTCGACAATTATTAATAATGTTTCCCTACTTTGACAAAAGATGTATCTTTTTACAAGAATTGATTTTCTGTATGAAAATATTTTTATTTATTTATTTATTACACAGGTACAAATCAAAATTTGGATTCCCGTTTATAATTTGCGCAAGAGAAAACAAAGTGCAATCTATTATTGATGGTCTTCAAAAACGTTATAACAACAAACCAGAGGAGGAAATCCTTACCGGAATAAATGAAGTGAAGAAGATATGCAAATCAAGGATTCTTGATATTGTAAAAGATTAAGAACAATTATAAAATATATTGCAATTTCATTTTATGTCTTTAAGGTTTAATTATTATATACAAAATTGTTGAAATCTCAAATTGCACATACAGCATATAGATGTCGGTTTGATATGAACAATAGATATAGACATACCGAATGATACTAACGGAAAAGTTTTCAGTAGTTTATTAAGCTTAAGATCATATTATTACTTAATTTTTAAGAAACAAAACAAACACAATAAGTATAAGAAATTCTTTACTTTAATTTTTCAAAGTATGTTAAGGGATTTTTCTACAATAGCATGGGGTTGACCAGCGATTTCACAGAAATCTGAAGTGTTCAGGATGTCTTCGAAACCGATGTCGAGGTATCTTCCAGTAATAACATCATGTTGTAAGTTAGAACTTGGCATGAAAGGCAATCTGCCAACCTGAAATATATAGAAAGACAGACAGACAGATTAGTATGATTCTAATTTCAAAAGAATACAGATCACTTGGTGATTTCTATACTCCTTATAACATAAGACATCTAACACCAAACAACTGAACTTCTGTATATTAGGTATGAGGAGAGGAAGTTCTGGCTTTGTCTTCTAACTTAACCTAACCTAACATAGTAAAAAAAATATAAACCAATCCCAATCACAAGAAGAATCTAAATACGTACTACTTAGAATACATAGCAGATTTATATATATGACTTTACTAAAAGGACACTAACCATATTGAGATCCAACCATTGATATTATGTATTAACTTTCATGTATCACATATATCGTACTTTTGGGACACAACAATGACACATTTCAAAATTTAGATTTTTTAGTAACAATCATAAGACTTAATAGGATTATATTTATGGTTCCGTAAAAATATTTAGTTCCAATATTGCAGCCCTGTCCTGTTCCAGCCTGAAGTTGGTATTTTATTTTTTACGGAACAATAAATATGATCATATAAAGTCTTTTTACGATTGTAATTCAAAAATCTATTTTTTTTAAATGTGTTGGTTTTGATCTAAAGGTACGATTAATGACTCTTAGCTTGTACCAATATGCATGAATTTTCAGTTTCGTGTTCCAGAGACATGACAAAAAGTGGGTCTCGATTACCATCAAATGTTGTTAAAGGCTCATTTGAGTTGATTTGAATGAGAGAAAAATCCAACACACTGGGTAATCACTAACTAGTATTTCTGTTAGCAAGAAGTAGTGTGTTAAAGTATGCTCCAAGTCTTTTATAGATGTGGGACAACACTCTAGCACAGATCGCTCAGCAAGGATTACAGCATTAATTGTAGAATGTCTTACAGTATGACTCCAGAGGCCATCACATCTATCTTTGCCTTGTCAGCTTTATTCTTGCAGCTGTGTTCCTTGGTCGAAGGATTTGCAGGGAGACATACTTAACTGAGTAAGAATAAGTGTTCTACCTTAGCCCTCAGAACAATGCATTTGGGGTTGACATAATGAAAAGTTCACTCCAATCCACACCACACCTACTAGTTACAAAACAAGTTACATTAAATTAAAAAAGTAAATATCCTCAATAATTACCTTGCTAACAAACTTCCTCTCCATGGTCAGTTTCAAAGGGGCATGTAGACCTTGAATGTTGCGAAGCATGGCCATATTCATTTTATCTTGATTCAAATGGAACTGGAAATGTAAAATAACACCTATTAAACATTTTGCTTCTCATTGCCTCTATTTCCAATGTTTCATATTATTGCAAAGTAAGATGTGAATGTTAATGACCATTTCACCGTTCTCGTACATTATAAAGTGACATATATTTTTATTGAACATTTCCAATTGTAAGTCATAAAAAGATATAAATATGAACATTGTAAAAAGTGTAGTGAGAAGTTAAAAAGCATAGTGGTATTTTGCACTTTTGTTGCTTAAATGTCATGACCACTTGTATGTCATAGCAGTACTCGTCGTAACAAAACAGGACAGAAAGACGTACCAGAACATGATGATACTCACATTTTGTTCAGAATGTTGAAGAGGGTGGCCAGTTGACAGCTTGTTTCTTGTGCATGATAGACCATCCACCAGCGGGTTTGGGATTCCGAATGGTCCCTCATGTACCGGGACTTTGTTGACATGTTCCGGCTTTACTTTAACAGATGGTAGTCCGAAACTCTGAAATTTTACAATAAAGTATATAGAATAACCCAGCATTCTTACATTTACCAGTAAATAGATGAAATTATATGGGCAACTGGAAATAACCATAACGCAATAACGACGTCAACTAGGAATAATTACCATTTTCCCGGTTAGTTTGATTAAAATTCGATTTTAAAAAGATGTTTTTAAAATGAGAAATTAATAAGTAAATGTATGTGTATTCTTCTGGATAAATTACTATAACAATCGGCGGTTTTATATTGTGCTTTGTAATATGTCAGGCAATCGTCAATATTAAATTTGTCAAATCACTCACAGACTAAATATGGATTCTGCGAGAAAATCACAGAGTGTGTAGAGATCAAAATAGATAATACTCTTCTATTATCTTTGCGCAGATGAAAAAAGATGATTGAATTCACGTTTAGAATTTTGATTGTTATTTTTAAATAAAACAATATTTTACTAAAACACATGTCCATGACTGTGGACAGTAGCACCAGGCGTAATTTTGTAGGATTCCTATACGTCTGTGATATATATTTTTAAGATACTTAAAAAAACAGTATTTTTTTATCTGCAACAACATATTCATTTATTTACCTATAATTTTGTCATAGATATAAACGGTTTTTATTTGACATTTTACGCGTAACAATCTAATTGATAATTTATTCACCAATATTGATTTGCATTCATAATATTGCATTTTAATAAAATGATATCTTTACTTTATATGAACTTTATATTATAAACGTTTAAAAATGGCTGGAAGAGCGGGAGCTGGTAAAAAAGAAATGGTATTGACAAATTAATATTATAATTATACCCATAGTGGGCGATACCAATATTAAATTCAATGCAAATAATATTGTACATGATAATTTATTTTATTATCACATTATTAGTTGGTTGATTTATTGATGTAGAAGGACCTAGGATTATTACTAACATTATTTATCTCTTGAAATACATCCCCAACCTTCTAAGAATTGTCATGATGTACTAAAATTATATTATATGTATTATTTGAATAAAATGTTATAATCACAATGACTAGGCGAGTCAAAAATGTTCTTTAAATATGTTTGCGAAATAGTTTCTCTGCTCACCGTACAATAAATTTACGTTATCATCGCAGTGTTTATTTTTTATAGTTAGGTTAGCACTAGTCATACTAACACTTTGAGGTACCTAAATGTTATGACTACAACCTAGTAATTAAGATTTTCAAACGTAATAGATACATTTGAGTATTACGAATTTCCTGAGCATTTCCGTAAAGACAACGTAAAAAAATGTAGTATCCAACCAAAGTTGCAAAAAATGCTTTTTTGGAATTCAGGAAGTTATTCATCAGTTACATTTTTTTTTTTCATTGAAAAATATGAGATCATCCTACATAGAGGAGATCATTTTTATTCATACCAAAAAAATATTATATAGGATCCCGAAGAGCAGATGAGGCGGAAGTTTCGAGCGAAATGTCAGTTCCGTGCTCTGGGTCGGTTGGTCATGGCGAACCTGTACTGGCTTATGGAGGCCTCCGACGACTACGAGGGTTTGGACAACGTGAGACGCCGCGTCGAGCAGGCCGTACGAGGGAAGGCCAAGAAGAAACAGCTATTAGGCATTAATGTAAACGGCTTGTTTTTCATAGACCTGATGCCAGTACAGTTAATTTGTAAAATTTAGTAGTTTTGTTACTCTTAACTTTGTATGGTCGTGAAGGATAGCGATTACATGGCACGTGTGTAATGTGCCAACGTTTTAGATTCCATTATCGAAGTTTTGGCTTTTTGGGACACTATGCGTAATAAGATAATCGTTATTAATTGTATCAACACATCCCAATTGCAACCTGAAAACAATGTCGTGGTTCTTTTTATCATGAAGAACGACCCATGTTAAGTAATTGGATAATAGGTAGTTAATTTCAGACTTATATTTTAAGCAATTACAGGATAAGACCTTATTGAACAAGCCTGCTGACGAACGCACAGAACTAGAGAAAAAGTATTTATTTCGTATAATTGGTGGACTTAAGTGTTTTAAACGATATCCCAATGTGAGTATGTTTAGTTTCTAGAATATCATCAAGCTCAAAGGTAAATTAATAGTTTGCCTAGTAGTTGCGTTTACAATAGGTTTTTAATATATTTGGAGATTTTATGGTATTGGTATTTCTTCGAGTGATAAACGAAAGACGTTTATCTATTGTATTATATTATACGTTAGATTTAAACCAATGTCTCCCCGGAGGTTCTCCCCTCGTAATTAAAAAAAGATAGAAACCTATGTAACAGATACATAATCCCATACGTTCTTCTGTATTTAAGCATCCCTATCTTCATTAATAGATTTCGTAAAACAAGCTCAAATTTGACTTATAAAAATACTCATCATTTAACGGTAGTCATAATAAGCTGTATTGAAATAAACAGCACGTGAAGAGGAAATTGGCCGCCGTCACCTATTTCAAATATTACGGCCCTGGTCGAACCATAGTTCGCCAACATCATGAAGCGCATGCCCTCTACTTCGTAGTTACTGGCGACGTGGTGGTCAGTCAGCTGGTCTTCGACGAACTCCTCCAGCAACATGTCTCTGTGGACGTGGGTGTAATGCATCCTGGTGACATGTTCGGGGAAGTGTCCTTGTTGCATAACATACCGAGGACTGCTACCGTTACTACTACAGGTACGGCCAAAATTTGGAACGACCTGCCTGGATCTATTTTTCCCGATAAGTTTAACTCTGGAGCCTTTGAGAGTAGAGTGAACAGGTTTCTTTTCGATGGGCGCGTGTGTACCATCTTCGTCTCCAATTTCACTTTCCATCAGGTGAAATGGAAGACAAACGCCTATTCCATTAATAATATAAAAAAAAGGTCATGGCGTAAACTGTGTTTTATAGTAATAGTTTTTGTCATGGGTGACATGAGTAGGGGATGAAAAACTGGTTTCTCTACAGTTTCCACATGGTCACTAATCAATATTTATTTTTATTACTTATAAATATTTTATTACATACGTTATATACATGGGGTATTCAAAATTGACAAAATTTATCTTGATTAACATGTTACTACTCTTACCTTGACAGAGGGATTATTCTCTCATGATAATTCTATCTTAACATCTATTTTAATCAAATAAGTTTCAGTAGTCATAAAATCTAATTCCAAAGTGCACTACTAAATCTTACATTAATTCCTAGCAAAGATGAAATCGATTTCGAAATAAATACTATGACTCTCTCTGATTTACCTCGTCTTCGACGACAATACACTGGGTTTACATAATTGAGATCATGTTCGTTACTCACTACTTCACTCGGCATTGATTCACAATTATGGCAAAATCCCCAACTTGTTTAAATGTTTGTATCGATAAAAGATCCTGGCTTGACAACCATAGCATGTTTATGGTTGCCAAGGGAATTTTAGTAACCAAAAACTGGTAGAGATTGCCCATGTTACTCAGTAAACACAAATTGCTCCTACTCGTCCTATTGATGTTTATAATTAGGTCATTGTGAGTTACTTGCTTTGATGAAGGAAGACTTCAAGAATGTTTTGCAAGCGTCTGTGCAGAAGCAATGGGATGAAGTGCGTCGTGCTATGTCCGCTTTCACTTACTTTGATGCACTGGATGAGGTGAATTCTTTAAAAAATCAGTTAAATCTTAAGCTTTAGTTAATAATAAATAAACGAAATTTTATTAGCTAACTTGATTTATATAATAATGTAGACATATAGTACACAGCAAAATACTACAATATTCTACTGGGAATGGATATCTCCACAACTGGAGCATACGCTTGCCACCTTGCTCCAATTGGACGCTGTTAAGCCGAAAAGATCTAACAGTATTTTTTATTTTTGAGTAAATGCAAGATTTTTTACGGTCAAAGTAAAAAATCTGAATTACATCACCTTTTTAAATCGCCAGTGTAATAACACACAATATGTAGTTTTTGAAAGCATTGATATATAGTGCATTTTTATGAGAAGAATTTCTGTAATTCTTGAAAAACTATGTGTAACTCGATTTCACATAATATGTTGACTGGATCGTTTTC
>DWGW01000504.1:0-14659 GCA_018247775.1 Udranomia orcinus
AGTGGCGATAATGAATCGTGATTACTTTTTGTACAGCGTCTCCGGAGCAACGGACTCGACAAAGGCAAGATCAACAAAAAATGTATTACTATCATACTGTACTTTATTGCTTTCAATAAATAAATTGGCCTCTCGACGTTGCGCAACGACGACGAGACCGGACGATCTTTTGTTACGATACTGCGAGATGTCTTTTGTTGTTAACGGCTCCCGATAAAATTCTACACAATGATGGATAAACCCTATTGTTATAAAAATTGTAGTGCTTGCAGCAAAGCTATTATGTTATCGTTTTATTTGGTCCGTTCCGAAGACATTAACATTATCGGAATGTGAAAACTTACAATATGCAGGCAGGTCCTGGCGGGGCGGTGCGCGGCCGCGGCGGCCAGGTACACGAGCGCGGCCAGCCACAGCCCCGCGCCCAGCACGTAGGCGGCCGACACGCGGTATTGCGCCGCGCATAGGAAGCGGAACCACGTGTAGGTGCTGGGGTCCCAGGCCAGCCGCGCCGCCGTCGCCAGCAACGCGCCGCTGTACATCTGGAACGACATCACCCACTGCGTCAATATTGAATTTAACTTTTATAGGCTATATAGAATTACAAACTCCCTTAAAAGTTTAATCAGGTTCAACTGAATGAGTTGGACTAAATGACAAAAAATTAAAAGTGATAAGATCTTAATATAAAATATTCATAATAAAGGTTTATTCGTGTATTTCAGCATACTCGTATGTATTCACATTATAAAGAACTAAAACAACACAGATGATAACTAGAAATAGGCTATTACTATTGTTAAGAATTTTCATTATTGTAATAATAACTCTTAACCGCAGAGGAGGATAACATTAAGTATTACTGGAATTCCAAAGAGTTCATTGAAGCTCATTCATGCTTATGCGGCAAAAAGGATAACGATGATACACCGCGGCATTGTTTCACATCATGTAAATAATTATTCATTGACCGTTAAGCGAGTGATCCAATATATATGGAATTTCATAAACGCACGTATTGTCCACTATAATGCTTTAATGTCCTTTTCGGAGACAGAAGGCATTGAGGCTCAGAGATACGGCCAAAGACGCCGAAACAAGGCGCACTTTGTGTTGCGTATCGCTTCGACTGCGTTAAAGAAATTCGATAGCAGTACCTTCTTCACGTGTAAAACTAATTACAAAGTTCAATACTGTAGTCCCTGTCCAAAGAGAAGAGACAATTGTTTATCTTTGCGTGGAGTTCATATTACGAAGATCAGAGTTTACAATAATACAAGATAAGACGGCCACATTACCTACTTGCAATTCAGTGTTGAATATTATTAGCATATCAGAGACATACGTATATTTGGAAAAAAATCGAAGAAATCACCTTTTCCGTTTCACGTATATTCTCTAAGTGTACGTATCTAAAGATCATAAAAGTTATTTTGTTAATAATGTAATAGCTTCTTTTAAAGTGCCTTATCTACAACTACACGGAGCACGCTAATATGCAATTTGCATTTTTAACTAACTTCCGAATTAATGACATAAATCAACATTGTCATTATATAACATAAATCGTATTTAAGAATTATGGGTTAACAACTTATTGGAAGTTCACGGACTATACGATATTCAAAAGTTACTTAATCAGCTTGAAGTATTACATCTTTAACACGAGATGGGTGTGTTTGCGCTCGGCGGGTCGCGGAGGAGGGGGACAGGTGCGCTGGAATCCTCGCGAGGAGTCTGCACAGCGTCAGTCGCTTACAACAAAACAACTATAACTCATACACGCCACGTCTCTGTTTATAAATAGATAAACGTGTGTGTTACTATTAAAAGTTGATTGATTACAGTGTGTTTTTGATTCACGTAACAAATAGAACTCGCCAACATTACGTTTTACCTATAGTATCGACGAGTTTTACATAATTCAATTATCAGTGTTCTAACCCTACGACCTGGATTATATTTTAACTCCCATTTACATATATTAATATTCGCTCTTAATTAGTGTCTTACGTTCGTAGATAGGCGTTCGATTTTAATTAAGCTTTCTATTTCCAGCACTGTCCTAGATGAAATCTTATGTTGGACGATATTTGACAATATCCAACACAGCCTTTGTTCAAAGATTTTCTGTATTGGTGGCATCGATCTCTGCGGATTGTCACCCGGAGGCGGCCTGCCGGCTTGATGACTGGTGCCAGCGATGCGGACCTCGCAACTGACGCTTTGAATAATTCAATAATCTCACACTTGCTGAAGTTTAACTGTATTAACAAAGTTCTCTGGAATTTATTGAGTACTTGTACATTTTTCCTCCGCATGGTTCAAAACGCTCATCATTGACCCATTTAACGTAAAACGGCCCGAAGCTTTCACACACTCGTGTGTTCCCCTTCAAACCTACACAAATGAATGGATGCCCTGTTAACAATTAAATGAGATCTTGTGTCGTATACAAATTCGAGTTTGATGTCAAGGTTCTATTATATCGAAACTATGGTATGTAGCAAGGATTAAATATAATCTTATCAGTTCTTATCATGAGTCACTACGATAATTCATCAGTTTGACGTGTATCTAATCATAGGTAATACTTAATAAAGTAGTCGAATCTATATGATCTATATAGATTCGAATCGATTTGCAATCAAATATGGGAGAAAGAACAAACAAATAGACATACTTGGATAGTTTCAAACTACTGTTCTCACAATATTGCATAATTAAAATCCCCGTTTGTTTCCGCTGCTTATTATCATCTCTTATCTTCCTGCTGTGCACGTTTGCTGTGACACCATGTGTCATGTACACGCGGCCTTCGTGACATCACGCGCGGTCACGATTCATGATAATTTCACTGCAAAATTCATGTCAAATAACTATACATAATTACTATGTCGATGTTTTGAACTAAGTAGGTTCTTAAGGTAGTATCACGAAATGTCATTCTAGTGCAACGAGACATTTCTTTTACGTCAAATGCATAAAACAAGTAATTAAAAAACTTGCCACTAAACTTACACCACCGCAAAACCATTAATTATTTTGTAGACAGGTCAGTACGCTAAGCCTATGAGAAATGATTTAACTCAGAGTCTAAGCAAAGCTGAATACCAGTAAAATGGTATAGCGAATACACTCGTATCCAGTGGGCGTAGGACCCGCAGGATCCCGTAGACGGCACTTTGTCTAATTTATGGCTCTTTGACATTCCGCGCGCCGCAATTATACAAGACAGGATTTCGGTAACTAGCCTATTAAACGACGATTATATTAACGTTCGATGAGTACTTTGAAAGGCACAAGTGCGTGGCGACTTAGAAAAAGTATGCTACCAGCCCGCTCGCATACTCGTACATAATTATGCGCTGAATGTGACCACACTTTTTGTGGGCCTTAATTAAACTTGCTTAATAAATTTTATCAAAAAAACCGTTCCGTTGCCGTTCTTTAATTTCTGTTATTGTATTTGTTGACGTCAGATCAGATTATAGATATAAATAAAATTACGCTTGATCTTTGGCCCTAGGGAGATGACAAAATGAATAACTTTGATAAGGGAAAAGTTCTGTCCGAGACTTGCACAAGAATATGATAACCTGTGGTGATTGGGTGACATGTTCCTAAAATAACGTTAAGTATAAATAGTATTTAAAGTAGAACTTAAGGGTAACGACTGAGCCAATTTTTTTTTTTTTGTAATTAAAAATGCCTTAGTGCGGAATAACTGCTGTGCTTTAACCTAAAATAATTCGAGGAACTGCCTCTGTAGCTTCCCTAAACTCCTCGTTAAAGCTTCACCTTTACTAAATCTGTAAATGTCAACCGGTCACATGAACCGTTAAAAGTTTGACGTTGAAGTACGAAGCAGTAAGACTGAACAAGAAACTGTTTCGTAATTTAAACGAATTATCTATAAATTAATAATACTGCTACTACATTTTGATGTTAGTGCTAATAAAATCATTACAAATATTTTTTGCTGCGTGCTAAATATATTAAATTATGCAATCCGTGACTTGTAAGAAGTAAATTGTTAATTATCCACAAAGACGCATAAAATCGGCATTAAAACTTTTCGATGGCCAATAACGTTAACCTAGGCGGTTATAATCTTCGGGATACTAGGCTAGAACTCACTTCAAATCGGAACACTAACGACACCATTAAACCCACATAACGTACCTTATACATTAGATTTAATTTACTAGATGTTCATAAGAATGTTCACTACTGCATGCATCGTCGAAGATCAGTTATCGAAACTGGTTTCCTTTCAAACATGTGCAATCGACTACACTCAATATCCGGATGCTCTCGTCAAGCATGATCTTGCCAACGAATAGTGGGCGGCGGCAAGACACGTGAATAATAAACCTGGCTGCAATACTACTACTACTACGTCTATTAATATCAAATATATATCATTAGTTATTATGGAGAATTAACTATCTTTGTATATCTGTACAAAAGTGTAAGAGTGAGTATGCGTTCATATAATATACAGACTAGAAATAGTATATTTTTTTATTGTTTACATAGAAAAGTTTACAACGCTAAACCTAAAGTGTGCGACGCTACTACCTACTAACTAGACACTAACACGAGACAAGATGACGAATGGTCTCCAGGCCATCGATCAGTTTGATCGATTGGCGGCACAGCGGCTAGTAACGGGTATTGAGGCGAACGAAAGCCTCTTTCTTCGGATATGGTCTTGATGCGACAATTACATAGTTTTTCTGCTAATGCTGGGCATGATTTATTCACCAACCCCGCAATTGGATTAGGTACACTAGTCATGCCGCCCTTGCGCATATAAGCTAAGCTAAGCAAGAAGATCTGTCCTAAGACGAAAAGTTTCAAGGGTTGCTGCATTATTTATAAGGAAACCCACCTGCCCCACTAGACTATATTTACGTGGTATATTTACAAATACTTATTTTCACGAAACCTATTATAGGTTTTACGAAAATATTTCATCAAATATTAAAAATCTTGGTAATAATATACTCATTCCTAAGAATTAATTTCAGCACGCCCGACTCTGAGTTACAATCAGAGCCACATCTATAATAATAACCAATAACCAAGTACCTACCTCACTGACCTCACAGTTGACACCCCTGCTTCGATTAGTTCGATGAATAATGGAAAATATTTGAAGGTGATTTCCTCTCTTTGTTATTATGGGAAATTTCATTGACTTTGTCGTAGGCAATGCTTGGACTTTGATTTTAAAGACGTAACCGCCTATCAGACAGTGGCCTAGATGCAGTAATTAAATAAAACTCGTAACACAATATAACGGTTATCCGATTCACAACTACGAATAAATACTTGAATACCAATGGAAATACCTGAATGTTAATCTACTCCGTTAACATAAATAGAAACTATACTTTGCCACAAATAGTGTGCTCATGCCATTATATTCCAGGACTGCAAGTGAGGCGAGTGTCTTGTCTTGCTTAATGGCACATCACAGACGTAATAAAAACAATGGAGCGGCTTCAACCCCGCACGTCATATCTGTAAATTCGCCCCCAATGTCACCGGCGCGCTTCGCTTGCACAATCGAATGTTTCAGCTTTAGAATGCTGACATAGAGGATTTGGGAAGACCGTTTGTCGTGTTCATTATTCACGACATGTGTAAATAACATGATTGATTACTTTTATTCATTCTATGAGGGAGAGTACTCATTTCAATTTACACAACATTGTAAAATTGTTGGTATACTTAATTAGTGTCAATTTACTCAATTGCTTGAATATAAGATAGGCAAAACAACTGACATTGAGCACATATTACCTATTACATAATTGTCATGATTTTTATGTTGTTTTTTCTCCCTAGGGCTTTATTTATAATTCACATATAAAAATCTATTATTAAAAAACGGCTAGGCTGTAAAAGCAACAAAGCAACTATAAACATATAGGTATCGTGGCAAGTTTAAACAGACAATAACTTACAATTGTATGTACATACGTAGTATTCTTATTTCTTGTAATTCCAACATATGGAGTTCAAGCGCTTCAGAATCGAATCCATTACAAGTTTGAGTAAAAAGAACAAAATCAAAAATGGGATTGGCAGCAGATCCTTGAACGAGTTGCAGAGAGTCGATGTGGAGCTGATAGCAGCGCGGCGCCGAACTTGGGCCTTGACACGGTGACCGCAGAACAACACGGAGCGGCGAGATGTCGCCTCTGAACGTATTGTAATTTTACATATTGTTTCTTGTCGCACTTAGTCAGTGCTCAAGAAGCTCCGGTCATAGGGTTATCGACAAACTGTGTTTATAATAATGTAATCTTATGGGCTTTATTTTACTTCATAATTCTGCATCTATTTACGTATAGTGGGACCGGTCATAGCATCGAATAAAATAGACCTTTTAAGCTAATTCCTAAAATCAAAATGTTCATTTTTTCATGATACTTTGTTGGTATTTATTAATTAATGCGTACATTATTTTATTTTCTGAATAATTATTTTCAGTTTGAACTGAACTGACTATATAAATATATGCGCGAGTCGCCATAATAATACTGGCTTAGGTTTGTTATGTTTTGGCAGCCCTCAAGCAATGGTATCACATCATCTTAAGTGCATTTAGCGGATGAGGCGACTGGGTGCAGCGAGCTACGCGCTCCGGTGCGAGGACACCTCCACGTCTGCTTTATAATAGCGTGTGGTCAGAATTTACTACCATTAATAACTATCGGATGATTATCATAAGACAACAACTACAACTTATTGTGCACTAAACATCGATGTAAGCTTATTGTAGTCTGGTCAATTATGGTCGTACAATATAAAACGAATTACCTATTGAATTATTATACATTTTTTCGATATCGTTTTTCAACGTATTATTCTGATTTTATCAATCAAAGTAATGTGCCTGTCAATCGTAAAGTTTTAAGTGATAATTAAGATATAAGCATCGAAATAATTTTTTTTGGCATATAAAATTTGTCCTGTCCACGTACGAATATGTATAGCAAATTACGTTATACATGTAGATAATTCAATTACCTTCGTATTATATAGTTTTTTTTTTGATATTTTAAAGCGGGCGGTGACTAGCGGTGACTAGCGGTGAATAACTAGCCTGAACATTGTTTTTTAGAGCAAGACAATTTAATTCCCTAATTGCTCTTATTTTAATTTATCTTCCGATGTAATAAGACGTGCAAACTGTAGCACATACTACTGACAACGTACAGTTTTGTTTTTTGTTTGCATTTGCATCGTTCACAGAACGACGCGGAAATCTGAGCCCATTCTCTCCGCTATTATGTCACGGCGTGTGTGAATATGATGTATGCAGTCGTCACTACCGAGTTCCGACGCGCCTTCCACATAATTGTGCTGACAGCAGCGCCCAAGTAGCGAGCTGTAGCGCGATGCAAGAATGTGCTCGTGTACATAACCATGTCTGGCGTGTGCGCTTAATCCGCGCGTTGCCGGGGCTTTTATGGGAGTGTATTTGAAAGTGGATCCCTTACACGACAAGCGAAGTTGTCAAATTCCTTGTCGACGAATCCTTCCAGGAATTTCAAACGCATGTCGTTTTATGCGTCAGAACGTTTTAAATACCTTCCATACTGTTTGTTATTTGATTCACATTGCTTAACCATATTAATTATACCTATTTTCGCGTGCTTAAAGTCATATAAGGAAATATTAAATATTCGTCCATACATTACTAACAGTAATAATTATAAGGTTTAGCAAAGCATAGAGGTCTTGAATCGTGCTCGAAGTTCCATATTAAGTATTTGAATGGATCGTAGTGATAACTTAGTGTTGTGTGCCCCACATTTCAACAAATAAAAATATATATAAAAAAAATATAATATCAGTTACTTATTCTTAATTCAACACAGAACCAGCCCACAACATGAGCCAAGTTCTCGGTCAACGTCGCCCCGCGCGCCGCTGTCTCTTCGAACCAACAAGAAATGTATTCAGTATGCAACACGTACCTACCGTCCCATGTGTCGCGTATCTATATTACCTGCATATTAACAAGCAATTTAGTATATACTACGAATCTTTAATAATACAAAAGCTCATTTATCAATTTCTTTGAGAAGTCCAAATAAATGTAAGTGGTATATTTTTATATTATATTCGCGTTCGACATTTTTCGATTTGATTTGTCATCACTTTTTAAAGTTCATTTCCATTCAATGATTTTCAGCTTGTCGTATATAAAAGTTTGATGCATGACTTAACAACTGCTGAACTGCACGTAGTCTTTCGTAGCTTTAATAGGTAATTGGATACAACTGAAGGAGATCTTAGTTCTTCAGTTCCTCAATTCAGTTCCTCAGTTCCTCAGTTTAGGTTTAACGATTCAATCGATACCATAATATGATCGTATTTGTTTTATTTATTTTAAACCTCTCAACGTTGGCAACCTTGACTCTTTCTTGTAAATTATGGAATTATTTCTTACATTTTAAATTGGTAAAATTTGAAGTATAAGAAAACTGTAAGAGGGACGCTATCGTCACACCACAATTTATTTTAGTATCAATTTATGTGAATACCCTAATCAAACAAAACTTCTAATAATACATTCACAATCGGTATCTTTCTACAAATTTCTAATGAATACTAATTTGATTAATTATTATTTGAACAGATATTTAATAAGGGATACTTAATTACCGAGATCCCTTAAAGTAATATATTAAATCCATTGTTCAACTTCGACAGGTATATTGTTCTCTTGTAATAACTTAGAGGGTAGATAGACATAACAATTATGACATGCTATTTGCATTCATTGTTTCATAATATTTTTATTTAAACAAAAAATGTTCAACTAATAAATAACTTATGTTAATATTAGCCACGTGTAGACTCTGCGCTTAGATTTTTTGTAGATAATTGTTTTTAACATTAACATTCATAAATAGACACACTCAGAGGTGTACTTTGCGGTTTGTACTTTAAATGTTCCTCACTCGCTGCGGTCAAAGTTTAATGAATTCATGTTTTCTACATTTGTATTGCATGTTAGATATGTGGATAGAAAAGTTAAGGATAATGGAATACAAAATTATGACGTTCTACTTGGCTAAAATCATGGCTATAGTTACGATACAGATAACAACATCGAATTTTATTTCACAACCATTTTTACCGTAGTCCAAAACAGAGTCCGGAAGTAATAAGCATCGTCTAGAGCGGGCGAAGGTTGGAGGGCTTCATGTTCCACGCCCGGCGTCTAAATATAATGTGCCTTTATTGATCCCAGCACGTACCCCGGCCTTCCCGGACACTTATAAACGCATGTCATCGAAGCCTTTTGATATATTAAGTTACGTCTTAATACGTCTAGTCGGACCTGTCCCACCCCTTAGCTTAAGCAGCTTTTAATATCAAACTCAGTGAACCTTATTTAAATAACTATATGTTGGTAACAATAGGATATTTTGCTGATTTCTAAGATTTATAACAACTTAAATATAAATTATCATATGTTAACTTAACACTATAAATAATTAATGACATACATCACTAATCCAATCTCATAATTATTACAAGCTTTTATTGTTACATAAAATTACCTAATCTACCCGAGTATTCATCAATCCTGTTTAATAAGGTCGTTAGTAAATTGTATGTTTCATTAATACGATACTATTATTGGGAATACTCGGAAATTCTTCTATGACTTTGTTTGTAATTAATATTTGCTTAAGATCATATGAATTTAAAGCAATTGACGTCATTAAGTAAAGCAGATTAGATAGTTTTTTTAATTTACTAACTTAAAACCTTTTTATTAATAATTTTGGTAGCTCGTTGCTAGCAAAAAAATCAAATTGCACGAAATAAATATAAAAAACGACATGCCATTACCAAATGGGTGTAGCACCCTCCGCGCACGATGTACTGGAGGCGCATGGTTAAACAGCAACAGCAAAACAGCAGCAATGGTTCCCTAGCAGTGGGACATGAATGAGCTATTACCTTAAAAACATTCAATCTCCGCTGATTGTACTGCCTTAGAACGGAAGTGTTCTTAGACAATCTCTGTTATTGAGATTATGAAAAGTCATACGGTCAATTCACAATGGACTCAATTTTCAATCTCGGCAAATCCACTCGAGCATTGCAATGCAACTAAGTAATCGAATGCGCCGAGAGCCGACCCTGCGACCTCACCTCCGCGCGCGCCTGCTGCCAGCGCAGCTCACCACTGATGCGCAGCACACATAAATTGCACAAACCTGATCATCATGCAATCATCGATGACTGATGCGTAGCTACTGTTTATAAAATAAGGAAACATAATAGAAGACAGTAGATGCAGTTGTAGAGATGAATATAGAATAAAATTCTAAGGAAATTTACAATAATACAAATTCAATTATAGGTAACTGAGGTCCGTTATTATTTAGAAACGTGACGGAACCAGGATAATTTAATTCTTATTATAATTTAATAAGGGTTAATCCCATGAGTTAATGGAAAGTTGGTTCCATTTAGGCATGAGTATGAATCATCTCGGGAACATCTCGAGACGACTATCAATTATTGGTAATTTTGTTATTTAGTTCTGAGCTCCATCCCGCTCGAGTCGTACGATCGTTTGGTTGAGCAATAGAACTAGTACCTATATCAGTTGCCGACCTCCACATGAAAATTATATTAATGAAACACGATTTAGTTTTGTTGAAATGCAACTATTGCTAAGCATCGTAATAATAAATTAATTTCCAGGCAACACAGTCAACAAAAGGATCATTCCAAATTATTTATGAAACAAAAGGCGCACAGGACGAATTTAAATCGGGAGCCGTCCGAAGTTGGCAGTGAATTACTAAAATGATTCCTAACTAACAGACTCGAGCACTACTAGTAGTAGTGCCAAAAAGTGATCATGTCGCGTTTATTATAAGATGATTGCCAAAAAATATCTACATTCTGAATAATAGCGGTGTGTAGGTTTGTTTGTTTGACGACTTTGTCACGTTTTTCTCTGACCTTCCTGTCTAAGTGCCATTTGACAATCTTACTTTGGCTTTAGGTATATCTGTTAGTGCAGATTTACATATCAATATAACAGGTAGGTAAGTATCTACTTGCTATCTTTTACACGCGTCATCGATCGAGGAGCCAAAGATTTACAGTTACAAATGAATGTAAATGACTTTGAAGGTTAAAATGTTTTCGGTGGCTTTGAGGTGAGGCTCTCAGCAATATTTGTTCACCAATGTCAGTGATTATGCTAATGGAAGCACGTTTTGGTATTTCGTAAAGTTTGCCGTATTTCAGTCATTTTAAACAATGACAAGCACACATATCTAGAGGGTTCAAGATAGATAGGCAATATGGCGAAATAGCTGTTACTGCGCGCGAGTCACAATCACCGCTAAGGAACCCAACGCTGCTTCGGAATGCCGAAGAATTTAGCTGTGGCTAATAAAAATGAATCGGATATTATTTTTCGATATATTTTGATTTATTTATTTATATTATTTATAATCATATTTTATACTAACTGCTTTTTACCACACGGTAACATCGTATATATATAGTACAATAAATAATTAGTGGAAATAAATTACTTTTATTCATAGCAACAACTATTGATACCGTTTTTGGAAGAATTTAATTATTTGGAGTAACTATCGGTTGGAATATTTCCACAGAAATCTATAACAAAATATTTTTATAAAATCAGCAACTTATAGTATGATGACACTATAAATGATCCAATACTAGGAAATCAGGTTTGCAAAACTTGTTAGTGGATTCCAGACTCGTCACACTGGAAGATGGGCAGCTGAACTACCCGCGGCCAGGATAGGCTACGACGGGTCTTTGACTTATTGACATATTAAATCATATAAATATGGTAACTATATTTCTTTTCTCTCTCTTTACGTTCTCCGCTAAGCGTTCTACACAATGTTTGATATAGGTAGCAAGGAATTATAATGAGCTTAGATTAAGAAATTAATAGCTCGTTTATTGTCTCCTCATATCGGATATTTAATCCTACAAGGCAACAACTAAATCACCGCATGTTCCTTGTACATGTTCCTACGAACTTCCTTTATTTGCCAGAACTCTGGTAAATGAATTGTTTAAAAATCTATTTTTTCGTTTCACAAAATGTGGACTTAACGCTATTAAAGCATTGCAAGAATTTTGGCATTTGTAAATATATTTATCGTAGTGTAAAAGCTATATCTTAAAATTAAATTTATTTACTCTATTATACAGATATGAGTACATACGAGTAGTCTTATTATAAATGCGTGCGCATTAGTCATAATACATACTACGCTAGTATCTACTGGTTTCGTTAGGAATATTTACGTTTCATATTATTGTATCACTATCTAGGTAAAGATATATAATATTTAATCATTATAAAAAAGTAGACGCGTGTGGCAGTGTAGATTGGCGACAGTCCTATACCATACCTACTCGTAAACACTAATAATTACAGGTTACTTTGAAGGAGTAGATACTTATTATTATATCAAAGTACTGTACTTTAATATGTATTCGAAATTATAAGTAACATTATTCTACTTTCATTATCTACTATCATTCGATGCCTATATTGTGATTCAAATAGATAAACCACCTACACAATATTGTTAAATCTATTTATAGATTTGTTTCAAATATCACTCGTATACGATGCGTGCCTTGCCTAGATTAGACTAGATATGACATAGACAATAGTTTTGTTTTGGGAAATTCATGACTCATGGAGTTCGATTTTACACAGTCCATATTAGTAAGTGCGTATAAGATAGCATGCACGTGTTTCAAACAAATAATAAAATATCAGCTGCTTTCCGCGCAGCTTTATAGTTTTTGGTTAATCAGACAATGACCGACGTTTTAAGGCAGACTTTGTTTGTTTGTTTGACTAGACTCTAACATGTTTTCTTCGAATCATTATTGTATTACGGAATAACAACAAGATTTCTAATATTTCATGAAGATTAGATATTCATATTCGATTTTATGGTAGATTTGCTAACCAAGATGCAAAACAAGTGGTGATTATGATTATAAAACGAATAACCCGTGTATATATATTTTTATTTGATACATGTTATTCGTTTGTTAGAATTAAGTAATTAAAATTAGAACAGAATCGCGACTATTTAATAATAATATATTTTTATATCGAATCACTTCATATTTCGCATATTACGCATAATTGAAATCATGCATATTACGCATAATTCCAACGTGTTTATAGATATCAGTTTCAGGTACCTGACGTGTCAAGATAGTTCACGTTTTCAACTGTCGTCTGGTGATCAGTCATACAGACGGTATGTACAGTCCCTTAATTCCCGCATGTTAATCCGTTTTGCGTGCTTAAAGTACCCAACTACTAGGTTAAGCCTGTGGTTTTGCACGCGATTCTAACCGCTATGAAAGTAGGTTGCGTTAAAACTATTATTTTGGAATAACAAATCTTTAATATGCACCTTTTGCAGGAACAATATGTAAGAATTCAAACATTTACATTTGTATTGTAACAATTATTTTGCGAAAAGCTTTTGATATTTTTTTTGTCTAAAACGTGTTTCGCTTTTGCAGATAGGTACAATGTTATTTAATAAAAATAAAATGCCTATCTATACTAGAATAACAACAAGTGGTATCTGCCACCAAGAATTTTATTACTTATTGACTCTCTGCCTATACAGGTTTGTGTATTGGAGTGTTGAAAACATTTTTGACGAGCAGTAAATAGGTCAGGTAGCTGGCTTGCTCCCGAGACAGGCGGAGGCATTCAACCAGGAAGGGCCAAGTTTTTTAATGCCCAAACTAGTTTTATAGCGGCGATGCACCGCGGGCCCTTACACCAATCCCAAACAAGCTCGATTCTTGCATTATCATTTCATTATGAATAATACAGGTAGTGGTAATAGGCATTTTATTTTATCGGTTAATGAAGTTTCAAAATATGTTAATTGTAAAATATAAGACTAAGACTCCTGTTACGTTAAATAATCGTCTTAAAACTACACTTTAATTTACGCTATTTAAAAATTAGGCTTGCGTCTTGCCATAATCATTAATTCAAAATAGGACTGTAAACGCAGCATCATAGCAAAACATAAATAAATTTTTAATTTAGGACATTATAACAAGCGACGGGATTCCTAGCTCCCAATTCTGAGTGCGTTCGGGCGAGCTTACCGCAAACGCGATGTTGATGAAGATGAAGATCTTGTCGGCGGTGCACAGGCCGCGCGCGCACCCCATGCTGCTGCAGTCGAGCCGGCACTGGCCACTAGGCACGGGTCATTACTCGGTCAGTCACTGTTTACACTACACTACATCGGGAAGCGTCCTCCGCCGAGCGACACGTACTTCCGTGAGCGCGCCTTGTAAGGCACTGAATCACTGACAGCAGTGACAGTGGAGTGAACCAAGCGCCGAGCGCGTGGCGACGGCGTCCCGACTCGCGACCCCGACCCGCCCCTACAGTCGCTCGCAGCTGACTCGGCCAACCAACAACAACCATCAACCCCGAACACTGACATTATTATAGCATTGCATCCCAGTCGGTTATGATTTAGAAAACTTTAAGATCGGCATTATTTATCTTAAACAAAACATTGATAACAAAGTAGGTGAC
>DWGW01000505.1:0-14658 GCA_018247775.1 Udranomia orcinus
ATTTTACGTTAAGTTACCAATTGCCAATCCAGTGTAAAATATGAATTATCAACATTTGCACTTATCATTCGTATAAATATTAAGTGTATATGGCGTTAAATTACCGATCATCATAATTCTCTAGAGTGGGAATCAATTCTCCAACCTCCGGTTTAGCACTCAGGGTCATTAACCACGAGCAGACAAGTTTAATGCAAAAAAACTTGTTCATAAACATTTCACTCAATCGGTCACTTGTTAACTAGTTACGTTTGAACATGTTAACTCCATCGAAAGTTGTGCGAGATCAGGGCATGTGCGTTTTAAAATTCAATTTGGAACGTGTTTAGCTCTTCGCAATACATACGAGTAGTACAGCGATACTAGTTCGTTAGAAAGTATGCGCTTGTGATTCAACTCCAGAATGTTGAATTAACCTTTGTTTTAAACCTATTTACATGATGGTATTTCCTTGTACACACAACCAGTGGCGGATTTGCCGCCAGTTCGATGCTTTACAATTCAGTGTTCTACATAGTTCACGATCATTTCAATATTATTAACTTAATAAATGTAAAGATATAATTATTTTCATAATAACATTTATTTTTTGACTGATAAATTGTCATAAAATGTACGATAAAAAAAATACCTAATTTAGCGCTCCCTAAAATCTGTCGCCCACGAAAGCAACAATCGAATACTTTTGACTAACAACGGAGTTTTAACAAATGTCATTTTGGTTATTCAGTTATTGCTTAATAGGGCAAGAATGTAACATGTAGTTTAGACAATACACGTTATTTATTTGTTTGTCTACAGAAATCAAAGTATGCAACACGCAAGAAACTTGTATGACGAAGATGGGCATTTACTTACGAACCCAGATGTTTGTGATTCATCGAAAACTGCATATTATTTACCTGTAACAAAAAATAAGAGTTAGCAGATCATTTCTCGACTATATGTATAGTATACAGACTAAATGTACAGTATTCTCTGTTGTCACTCATAGTATTCTGATTGAAAAATTATAAGCTACAATTAAGCAAAACAAAATCCTTATTGAATGTTAATGAAAACATTCAAGTAATATTCATGTACCTATGTTTAACGTATTTGCGTAAACATATATATTTATATATAGATTGATAAACAAGTAGAAAATAATTTAAATCTCAAAAAAAAGTATTTTCATCTCTATATATTGTTTGATGTAAATTTGAAAAGTAACATACTAATTCAAATCATTAAAAACAGCTCTCTTAAAGCGGAGTCTAAAATTAATATTTGTCGGAAAAAAATGGCTGCCGAGAAGATAAAATTTATTGGAACCCATTAGTCAACTTTTCACTTAAGCTTATTACCGTCGGACGGACGTACCGACGGGCTGTCGACAGTCGCTATATATAGTTAATGTCCAACGGTATTTGGGCTTATAAATTTAAATTAGGAGATATATGTTTTGTTTATATACCAGTCGAAGTTTCGCATTAGGGCTTACGTGAGTCAAGTCACTCTTGCCAGTACTGTTGTGTATCGTCAGATATGGGATAAGTGACCGGCAATGAGCCTCATGCAGTGCCTTTTGTAATGCAAGAGGCCTATGAATATGAGACTGCCACCGTCGCTCTCAATCCTATTCTTCATATACGATCACCGTCATAATCACCACCAAGATCATCAACATCAACAACAACATTATCACCATCCTTATCATTATTACGATCATTAACAACAAAAGACAACTTTGTGTGTTTCGGATGAATACGTTAGGTCACCAGCAAATCTATGTTAATATGTATATAATTTGTCTAGTAGTAATTGCAATGGGCACTAATCTTTATAAGTTCTAACATTCATAATTCTCCAACCGTAACACATTTGTTGCCACAATACTTTGTTGATCACGAAGTTGTACCTTCAACATCTTGTTAAGTTAAAATCAACCATGACATTAATATTTAGATGAACTAACTGTATTCGAATACAGTTAATGGCCGGTCACGAGGATGTTTAATAAGTTTTTGCTTCGAGTGGACATGTCAGGAATCAAGACATCACATACTAGGTAACGGTATGCAAATCTTGTTGTCTTATCTCGGATGCGTACGATTTGTGATCTCCGATGAGAACTCTCGACAAAAGCTCACACTAATATGAAATTGTGTCAGTGATTCTGTAGACTTTGGATATTGCCTGTCTTTGTCCGCTTTCGTCTATGCTGGTCGTAGGCCGTGGAAACCATTATTTTTAAAATTTTTAAAATCTTTATACATATATTTATTCTATGTATTTTCTATATTTTATCGAATGTACCTCAATTACAACATTTACCACTCGTAAGGTGTTGAAAAAAGTAATATTTAATTTATTTGTTACAAAAATAACGGTATAATGTAAATTATTTCAATTTGATGATAATTAAATCAATTGACAGATTTATTCCATATTATTCTAACCTTACTTTTTTATTCGTTCAACGGTACAAAAATGCAATCTCGCGCGCGATCTGTCACTGTCAAATGCGAATGTCAATTTAATTTTTTTAATTTCTGTTTCCATGCAAGGACATCGTTCGGATCTTCTGATACACATGTGGGGATATTCTTCTTCTTCTTTTCAAATTTAATCCGTTACTTAAAATAACAAACGCAATAATTAATGTGTTTGGGAATGTTTGGAAATAAATATTTCCTATTTAACGTATGCATTACTTCTGTTTGTACAATGTTGGCGCCAGTCTGTTATTTAAGTGTCAGGAAAATACGTGCATTCACCGACTTACAGACTAACTCTAAAGATGTCTAGCTACATATAACTATTGTTGCCATTTTCGATTGTTGCTTTCAGATGCTCAGTCTCCAAGAATACTTAACTATCAGTAACTGATACCATCGCATCTTAAGGTACATAGGTTACTAATCACTTATCATTAGATATATTAATAACAGATTCGTGTGCTACTTTCATTACATAAAATATATTTCAATTCGTATGCTGCTTTGAGATTTATTAAAGAAGTAGTCTTTGAGAACAGAAATGCCAAAACAAAAACCTATTCCAACAATCCCTTCAGCTATATCCGAACTAAAAATTATATTAGTAGACTCATATGCATTTTTATCATAGAAGAACAAATTGACTTTTTTTTAATTACTAGCATGTCAATACATACTAGTAATTTTGTTAACCCCTTTCGCTAAGCTCGAAAGCTTGTGTTAGGAGTGGGTTCACGTCAATAGAGCAATGGGGGAGTGGGGATCGAACCTACGACCTCTCGATCGTAAGTCCGACACACTACCCATTGGGCTATTGGCGCTTCAAATTTATGTTTATATTACAATAGAATAGGATTAGTATTATTGATTGTTTTCCAATACAGAACGGTAAACATTGCGCGTTCATCTGTCATGTTGGCGGCGTCAATTTGAATGTTTAATGAGGCTTCACGGCAAGAATATGCGAACCACGTTCGGACGCGCCAGTGACTCATGGGGCGACTGTTACCGCTTGGAGAATGTATTTAGTGGAGATGCCTTTCGCGTTTTGACTGTCAAAACTTATGTTTATATGGCATACTAAGTTGATATAGTCTGTGTACCTACTTGGTTTGATCATTGACGTTCGAACAATTCTTTGGCTAAATTTGGCATACAGTCATTAAGTTCGGTTCGATCATTGATGGTCGAGCATGGAATCCTGTGCATGGTTTAGGGTCTTATTACGTCCAATCTTCTGATATCATTGTTTAGGATTGTAGTAATGTAAATCAACGCAAACCAATCCAAAATAGATTCATGAGGTCATCATAGGATTTGATGTTTTAATAAATGATGGATATGAAGCTTACA
The DNA here is from genome assembly GCA_018247775.1 of Udranomia orcinus. Classification (NCBI taxonomy): domain Eukaryota; kingdom Metazoa; phylum Arthropoda; class Insecta; order Lepidoptera; family Hesperiidae; genus Udranomia; species Udranomia orcinus. The sequence continues at coordinate 3,834 of DWGW01000505.1, forward strand.
CGATCGGTTTTGGTCTTTATAACTAAATTATATACGAGTATACTTAAACTATACAAACTTTTGAATACACGTCCCTCTCATCTCATTGGTTTTTACGCGTCTTTCCTCCATTGTCAAAACATCCGCCGTATCGAATTTCGTATGGTGTTCCCACGAGCAAGCGTGGCCGCGAAAGCTTGTACTAAAAATTATGTTCTTAAAAACGCTTTTAAGACACGAATAATTACACTCCTTATGTTACTGTAGTACTTTAGTAGCAGTTCCTGTTTTATAATATCTTGGTAGTAAGCTATACCTGATGATAGGTGGTCAATGCCACCCGTAGACATTTGTAATCCACTTAAGACATTGTCGAAATTCTAACATAGGTCGACTAAATAAATACGTTGCTACCAATGAGGAGTACGTTGGAACGTCTTGGCGCTTTGGCACGACTAAAAGTTGAATTTAAACACCGTGTTTTACGACCTAATATTTTTAAGTTAGCAAATATTTAAAGACTGGGTTATGCTCTAAGCTTTTGTCGACGTTAGGAAGGGAATTAGGATAGTAAAATTAATTATCTCTATAATGGAGGATAGATAAGTGTGACTGTTTGTTTGTTATCCTTTAATTTTGCAAGGAAGCATTATATTACCCCGATTTCTAACGCAGATAAAGTCGAGAGTCGGAAAGGTTTAAGCTTTTATCCCGAAAAATTTCAGTGAGATTCTAGCTTAGCGAAATTTTCCCATCTGAACCAGTTCAAATAATCTAAACATCTAAAGTATTTTTATCATATATAATTATTTAACAAAGGTTATAAAGTCAAATTAGGAATTTTAGACTAGAGGACTCCTAAATATACATATTTAGGTATAACGTAGTATTAGAAAAATGGCAATGTTCCACTACACAACTGTTATGTAATTAGGTAATACAGTTAAGCAACTCCTTGTGTCTCCAACTGGCTACGGCCATCGCTATCCCAAATACACTTTTAACAAGTACAACCGCGGGCGGGAACCTAGCTAACTTTCGCTACATAAGCAATTTGAAAAGCAATTTTCAGCGATGAACAAACACCAACCAACCAACGCTGCACAAAAACTTCTTTCAAAAGAGCAAATTCGATAATATTGCGATTCAACTTTGAAATACGTTACCGGGGCAGAAGTTAAACGAAGTGTTACGGGTGCTGTCCCATCTTACTGCATCGGAAAGTCTGATAACTTGAGTTGTATGTATGTATGTATGTATGTATGTATGTATGTATGTATGTATGTAACGGAATCTTACTATTTAAATTTAACCCACTTATTGTTCATCAATTAATCTAAAATTTGGTCCTTTCAACAACTGGTATATGACTAAGGCCAGGCTTTTTTATGTTAAATATAACTTTTCTGTCATTTACTTATATTTATATTAATTTTAAATATTCAAAATGTATAATAATTGCGTATTGAATTAAAGTAAATACTTTTCCTTTTTCCAATCTATTATCTATTTATTTTATATTTATCTATATATCTTAACATTACCACAACTTCAGTTCTTCGTGATTTGTACACATAATCCATTATGATCTTTAGGCAACTGCAAATCGATTTCCTTCTTTCAATTGCAGTAAAAAGTAAATCGATATCCGTAAAACTACCGGTACCGGTATCGGTAGCGGGGAATAATTAAAACCTACGAATGTAATACGACCTTTAGGAGAGAGAAACTCCAATCTATTAGCTTTTAATGCACTTCCCGCGTCGGCTCTGACCCACAGTCAACGAATTGGCGCGCAAATCGGTGACAAGTGTGTATTAATTTGTGTGTGTTAATTTGTATATATTTGTATCATGTGTATATTTAGAGTTAATTTGTATATATTTGTATCATGTGTATATTTAGAGTCAATTTGTAAATATTTGTATTATGTGTATATTTAGAGTTAATTTGTATATATTCGTATTATGTATGAGTTTATTCATGTCAAGAAAGTATTGAGAATGTGCAAAATCTTTTTATTTTTTTCTTAATTGAGGGGGAGTGGGATTAAGTGGGAGAGTTGTCTCTCACTCTGAAAATTCCCAAATTATTTGCGGATTTACAGAAGACATACGAATACTCTTTATTTGTACACCAAGTTAATTGTTACATACAAAGTTAGGGTCTTCAACAGCGGCATACAAAAGGCGGCCTTATCGCTAGGCAACCTTTGGGTAGAGAGTAGAAACATAAAAAAGAAAAAAAGAAGACAACAATTTATTATTTGAACTAATCCGAATGATAATAATGAATGAATACCTTCGATTACTACTAATTATTGTGTAAAAATAAATTCGTCAAACTACTAGTAATAAAAGACTCTTATGACTACCAAATTACCTATTCCAATATTCTACTCCATTCCAAAATTCCAGCAGATTCTCTTCGATTCTTGCTTTAAAATAATATGATTGGATAGAGTTTCGGCAAAGTCATCTCAATAATCGAGGTCAGAAATAGCAGTTCGGAAGCAAATGTTTACGTAACAAAAGTTTGGGAGGAACACAAACAGCCGGACAGTTCGACTTGTTAATATTCGGAAGTCGATGTTGTTTAGGTTTTGTTACTTTGAGTTGGTTAACGATTTTATGACGTGTTATTAATTTCATGTAACTGTTGTCATAGACTACAGATTTTATGATAATTTCTCTGAGAAATATCATAAGTAGACAATATTATTTGAATATTGCGCATCTTTAGACAGAGGATAATCATAAAATCTTATAACGATATTTCTCTGGCCCAAGTGATTTGAGTCTTATAATCTTTGATAAAATCCATGGATATTGATCCAATTTCTCTTTTTCTCTCTTCTTCTTCTTTGTCTTTCTCTTTCTTTCTCTTTATTTCTTTCTTTTATATATAATAAAAACACATGTCAATACGTACTTGTATGTGCTATGCTTAATTCAGGAAATTTAAAAAAATTGCTTCAAGTTCTACTAAAATATTCTCAATAGAACAACTTTAATCTTTGCCGATATTGATTCATAAATGTTGTAGGGCAAAGGACTTTATACATATAAAAGAAGTAAACTACAGCCCTCATTGTAAATAATAACTATTATCCATAAATGATTCAAAAAGACTAAATACTATGAACAATGAACATATGTCCTACCCGACGTCACAAAGAGGTATTTCGTTAAGGTTGTATCAATATTATGATAAACTCGTAGGTCCAGCTTGGCGGCCCTAAACTTAGCAGTAAAAGTAGCATCACGACAAGACAGCGTTAAAAAGACATACCATTTCCTCTTCCTCTAGAGCCCTAATGAGCTCGTAATACAGCATCTCGGCTTCCTCGGAGATCTGCACTTTCTCCATCTCACAGTTCTTGTACGTAATCTCGCAAGTTAAATCCGTTGCGAGATGCATCTTGACCGAATTCACAGACACTTGTTCGCAAAACACTCACAATACGATCGCAGTTAAAGTTAATACACGAACGTTCTCTGATCGGTACACAAACTCATTTTAGTTAACACACTTTTATGTGTAAAATACACAAGGTCATCGCACTTCGAACGACGTACACGTATTCATCATGAACGAACGCATCGTAGTTTGTTCACAAACTCACCACTGTTGTATTGCCTTAATAATATTTCACTTTTCTAGACGTAATAGAAATGTAATGTTTTATTTAAAAATTCAATATATGTTCAACTTAATTAGTTTTATGTTCAAACTAATGAGGGCCACCTGAGATGAAAAATACTTAGTCACAACATTTTTGTATTTTGTGGACATTTAAATATAATCTAAGTCAAATCTAAAGTCCACATTGGGATAACGTTTGAAGCATTGAGTGTTGTGATGAAGGATTGTTCCCAATCGAAACAGAAATTAAAACATGACATAGCACGTTTGTGATCAAAAGAGAGAGAGAGGACTAAAATACCATAAAATTTCCTGACTGTTACATTATTACGCAGGCAAAATTATGAATCTAGACATTATATTGGCTTGTTGGGTTCCTTTATCACGTAAACGCCCACTACGAAAGATTATTTTAAGAAATTTCATCCCTAACTAAAATAGTCAAGTAGGGGATTTTAAAATTTAATTTTACGAAAATTCTAATTAATTTTTAAGATTAATACAGTGAGTGTACTTTGTTTATATATATACACTTTTACACGAATAAAGCCGCGAACAACAGCTAATATACTTTCAAAGAAACTGTTATCCTTTTCACTTTTTTCTTTAGCAGTTCATTTTAAATTTCGTAACACGATTACTTAACTCCATTACGTATTAATTTCAAGCGTAATTATTACGTAAACAGTTTTGTAACAAACTCCCTTATAAGTACATTTTGCGGCTATTTTTTAATGTTTTCGACTTATCTGAGTACGATTTGGTAGTGATAATGCATTTCTTACTTAAAACGTTGTTGTAAACTTTCTGTTGTAAGATTACGTAAACATATGCGTGCGTATCTTAATGTTAAATAAATTTTAAGAACACTTAATATTCATTGGCTAATAAGCATGCTACAAAAGTTACTTTCAGTTATGGATACCTATCAGTACAAATTTCTCATTATACTTAAGCCATCCCTCAAATTTCTACAAAGATAACTCGTTACATTAATTGTCAGACAACAAAGAACTGAACTAAAGTAATGCTTTCAAAAACATCAAAGTAATAATAAACAAATTTTGAAAATTACTTCCAAATTTTGACAAATAAACGCTTATCCAATATACGAACCTAATAAAAAAGAAGAAAACCATCTTGTTCCGCAATTAGAAGTAATAAATACTATTAATAAGTTTATGTCTTGTTGTCTGTAGCCATAAACTCCATGAGGTTAGTGACGAGAGCCGTAAATAACTCAATTCGTCATAACTCCGGTCATGACGCGACGAGACACGAGCGACGAAGACCTGACTAATACTGTAAATGTAACTGTGAGTTTGTTTGTTGACTTTTATACTTAAATTACTTGCCTGACCATTTTGTACGCATATTGTCAAGTGAATATAAGGTACTATTTATTAAAAAAAATGTAAAACCCAAGATATATAAATATATTTCAAACTAATGAAATATATTTTTATAGTAAGGTTTTAGTGGTATGGTGCCTGGTATAGTATATGAACTCTGGCCCTTGAAAATATTGATTATTAAAAAAGTATCCTGCTTCACAAACACGCGTGGGAGCAGCGTGGCGGAGTATGCTTCAGGCCTTCTGACAGGGAAGAAAATCGTCTCAGCCCATTCCTTAAGAAAAAAGTTATCAGATCATTGTTGATATTTTCGATACTCTTTGAAAAGTATTACTGTCAACGCGAGCGAATCCGCGGGAAAAGCTAATAATATGCCATTTCGGAATGTGTGCAAGCACAGTAACACATCCTGTCGCTTAATTATATTGGACTTAGTTCAGAAAATGTCTGGCTGGATCCAGCTTGTCTTTTTACTCTTACTAGCTTTGCTTCGCGACGTCGTTTACATACATTTTACGTTATTAAATTATAATATTTCAGAGATGTTTTAATGGAATGAAATGTGTGCATGTTCTAATGTTGGCAGTAAGTCATTCTTATTTTATATTTACAATAGAAGCGGGTTGAACATCTCATTCATTGCAATATTAACTTGGCCCACTCCAGCCTTTGAGTTTACTTAAAGAGGATAACAAGATTGCTATTATTGTATTGTTATTATTATGATTGCACAGCTGAAATTAACTTGACGTAAGTTCATTCTAATTAAAATCAGTGACACACTTATTAATCCTTTCTTCTTCATTCTACTCCCAAGAACTTTATTCTCTTACGGTCTTTAAAATATGCCACAAACAATAATGAGATTATTCTTTAATATTGAAAGCACTAGCTAGCGCTCTTCTAACGCGAATGTTTGAACTAGTTCAGTAACTTTCGTCGAACACAAACTGACCGGAGTTTATATTCGCGTTGAAGAACAAGCAAGCAAAATCTAATTGGTCTTATATAATATGAATTGGTTCCTTCGGATTTCATCTATTTTTATTATTGAAGTCCTCCATCTACATTTTTATCATCATATCATTCAAGTTTATTGAAAGTAAAGTTTATATACATACAAGGCATTGTGTGTTCGACAAATAAATTAATGTGTCGATTTTTCGTTGAAAAACTAAGAAAAGCGTACTAGTAAAGCACCATTTTTTGGATAAAAAATAATATTTGTTTTTAAGAAGTATCGATACGTTTCTCATATAATACATTAAACGTACTCTACGTTTGTTGTAGAGCTGATATTGGTTTTAAGTCAAACGAATATCTAAATTCATTATCAAACAATAAAATTAATGTTTTGTTCAAGTATCGACGCCTTTCGCATATAAGACGTACTAGTAGAGCTGATATTGTTGTTTTAAGAAACGATTGTAACTCTATCTAAATTTACCAACGAGCGCTACTAAGTATCAGAGTTCATTACACCTATCTAAGTTTAGTTTAAATCGCCGCGATAACTCATGGCAAAGAACAGAAAATAGTATTTATATTGGACGGACTCTAAGGGCTAATGAGGTAGTTAATTCAAGTAGCCGTGGCGTCTCTACTGAGGCTGAGGGTACAGTATGCAGAATAAATACGACAACGGATGAATATATTTCTTGTTCTGAAGTACGCAAATAACTTTCGGACGAGTGTACGTTGGTGGGGAGAGCGGGTAAGTGTGAACATGGAGCTATTAAAGACAAATGGAGGAGTCAATAAAAGTTTATTAATAAAAATCTTTACAACTCGTGTAATCGCGTGCGATGCATATGTCGCTCGGAGTGCCATGTCTCGGCTGTGCCTCTTGCATAGGGTATCTTCCGCGGACTGCTGCGGCAGACGGGTAATTGGGGTTGTAAGCAAGGATTAATTTTTTTTAAATCTTCACTAAATATTCTAAATATAATTCTAATATCTAAATATTTTCGGACTCGGACGGATTTTTATATTTCAAATTGTAATGAGCATGTAAAAAGGTTTATACTGAGGCAATAAATTAACACGTAATCACAAACGATACTTGTGTCAGTACCGTCATCGTTAAGTATCTTCACTGCCACTTAAGTATTATCCCTGAATAGGTTTATGGGGCCCTGTGCGTCCACTGAGAACTCATAGTATTCTCTATGAATAAGGGTGTTAGTTGAAATAATTATCTTTAAATTTTATTGTGTCAATGTTGGATTCTACAAATATACAGGGTGATAATGTCGTTAGTGCAGTCAACTACTTGAACGAGAATGTGAGTGCACAACAACTGTTTTTTTGTTTCAATACTGGAAACAGGTTTGTACGCGTAACCCAGTGAAAGCCTGGATTATATTCATTACGTTCTAATGGAATGAGAATCTACGACTTATAACTGTGTAACTTTAAACCAAAATTATAATAGGTCTAGTATGCTTCAAGGGAAGAAGCGACGCATTTGGCGTAGAAACTATTCATCCAATTTGCTTTACGTGAAGTGAAACCTACTGTTTTATGTTAATTTTAACGTAAATGAAAGCAATCGTCTCGTCTTTTATAAACTGCAAAGCAATTCAATTCTATCTACAAAATAGCTAATTTTTAACTAACTCATATCAAAATATTTATTTATCCATACGGTTAAAAATGCGAAGGCAACACAACAAAAAAACTCAGTTATTAAAATGAATAATATCTATGAATACCCAAAGTACTATCGCCAGTCTTGCTTTGTACTGATAAAAAGACGGACAAAAACAGATTATAATAATTAGTAATACACACAAATCCCTTAAGGAAACGCTTATCAGCCCCAACGACTGTACCTTGCTCTCCCCACTCTCCTACTTAGCGACTTCCAATTAAAACTTTAGCAACTGCACATAGAGCATAATATAGAGCACCAACTCTATGGTCCTGTGAAATGAATCGCGTCCAAATTGCAAGTGCGTTTCGAGATTGTTTATTGCATTGCTGTTCCGGGGCTTGGGGAGAGTTGGAGCTAAATAAGGTTCGCTTCCGAGCTCACGGCTTGCGGCTTGCGGCTTTTGGCGTTGCTTGTAGCTTGTTGAGTTAGCTTGTAGGCGATCTCGTTTAGCACTTCAACAATGTACGCGATCGGAATGTTTTTGTAAGGTTGGATAGGAATCGAATTAAACACCTTTGCGGTTTCGTTGAAGATTTTGAGATTCTACATGTTTACGAGGCAAACAACGGCTTGTTTGCGCTGCTGTTTCGCAGGTTTTATCGTAATCCTCAGATGTGGAACTCTACGCTTTACCGAGATGTACAATCTATGGTTAATTTCAAAATAAAGTATTGATCAAATTAATATTCACTGTAGGTGGTCACGTTTGTCTCATATCAGCAGTTACTTGACAATGGAGGAACCGTGTATTTTTCGCTCATTCTTTATAACAAAACGTTTTGTATAAAAATGCCTAGAGGTTACTTAAGCATTTGAATGTATAATTATGTTTTTTTTTTTATAACAGGTAGCAAACGAGCCTATAAACATATGTAATCAAGTCATGACAAAATCGAAATTTTAAACAGACATAAATTCTTTAACATTTCTGCAATTGCAAGTTTATTACTTGTTTACAGTAAGTAAGATGGTACCCCTTAATCAACTCATGACAGCATCGAAATTCTAAACAAACTTTCATTCTAAGACATTTTTGCAATTGCAAGTTCCATATTACTTGTTCGCAGTAAGTAATATGGAACCTTTTAATCAACATCGAAATTCTAAACAAACTTTAATCCTACGACATTTCTGCAATTGCAAGTACTATATATTACCTGCAAGCTCACAAGCGCAGTCGCAAGTCGCGTCGGCGAACGCGCTAAATAAAGACGCCTTTGGACACGCTTCATTAATAAATGTAGCGTTTGAAGTTTGGACTTCCTTATGCCGTATATCTCATGTATTTATTTTCCGTAAAAGGTTTGTGTTTACTATGTATATTACGTACCGTTGTTTTGTGTGGTGAGATTATAAGTTCCTGAAATAGTCTATCGCGGAATAAGCTTACATTTTTTCTTTAATATAAATAGTATCATTTACTATAGATAGTGTTTATTACCTAATAAACTGTATAATAGGATAATTGAATATCGTTAATTAAATTTAAGAGCACTAATACAAATGGAATTAATGTAAATCGCGAGTGTTGTATGTATGAACAGGATCTAAGAAATTAGCAATGGATGAAAACTGATCAGTTTTCTATAACAATTCCCAAAGGAACTCTGTTTTTAATGTATGTCTATATATTTAATTTACAAAAGCTTCTAGTATTTAAGTGATTACCTTGTCATCAATCCCTAGTAACTAAGCTCAAATAAGTTATGGGTTTTCGTTAGCAAGATCTTGTAAAAATTATAAGTCTATATTTAGTAAAAAATGTAACGGTTAAGTTCGAATATGACATATTGCGATGCAAAACGTGTCTCCCGCTGCGGTTATCTCAAATTGAGTCTGCGCGTTGCATGTCTTACGTCGTTATACAAAATCGTCGTTTGATAAAAAACCATTTAAATTCACCAAATTGGATTTTTGTTTGACCCAAAATACCGCTCAATTCGTAGTTATTAATTTTAAAAGATTTGCCTATATGTATTGATATTATGGGTATATTATTTACTATACGTTCTTTTGTCTAATTGCCAGTTAAAAAAGGTTCAAAGTTAAGAAAGATCGTTGAACTCAATACTACTGCAGACTACTCACGGATCTCAAATTCTCAAGTCCATAAAACCCAATTAAATTTACTATGGTCTTTTTTACGCTGGCAACACTTCATGAACCACTTTAAGTATGATTGATTCGTTTTTAAAAGTTTAATGTATAGTTTCGTTGTTGAGTCCTAATTACCTAAAACAGCGAAGCCGGTGTCTATAATTTTAAAAGGGGTATAATTTGAATAATTTATACAAAGAGTGAAGAGTGGTTCTATAACGTTTTTTTTAATTTAACGGGTTGGCGTTAAATTGACGTAACAAAGTAGACAACAAAACATTAACTTAATTGGTAACACTTATATTACATTACAAACTAACTTGAATGTGAAGGGAATTCACATTATTGTCACAGTTTTATGTTTCTGATATATTACGTGTGTACGAAGATATGGAAGCAATAATGTATAGCATTAAAATTAGTACTGCACGTTAATTTAGTATAGCACATAAGAATATGTGTTTAATTTTATTGAATTTTCCCAAGCATTTCAACTGAGTGCGTAGGCATATATTGAAATCAAATGCCATTGTGGAGTATTAAGAATAATATTGTCGGGGACCGTTTCGGCAGCGGGAACAAGCTCAAGATAACGGATGCAAATAGAATTTCCCGAAGACATTTGATTCATTACGCGAGGCATTTTCGATTTCTTTCGACGGCTCAGAGAATTTCGAGTAAACCGAGCGGAAAGTGAAATTCACTTGAAATAGGAGTGAAAATAAATCGGCAGACATTTGAGAAGCGCCTGCTCTGAATAAAGATGGCCGCCACTTGGTATGCGGGTGCTGGCAACACTGCGGCAGCGCGGGAAAAGTGACAATCGATTTGCGATTTTTAATCTGTACTACTATGTACATTTGACAGGACCTTTGCATGATTCTGTCAAGCCGGGACCGTTTAAATTTGCAATGTCTAACACTTCAAAGATAAATGTAAAAGGAATTGTCAAAGCAACTTATTGCGTATCACTCACATTTTAGACCGAATTAACGGGAAAAGTTAGTTTTTTCGAGTTTAAAAGCGGCTGGCTACATTTGTTTACGTATTTATTGAAATAAGATAAGAGACAATTTTCGCTGTTACTTCACTA
>DWGW01000506.1:0-14656 GCA_018247775.1 Udranomia orcinus
AGAAAAGTATAAAGTTCTGTCAAATACCAATTGAAACGTTATTTCACGAAATCTTCTTGTTTAAAATTGTACGTATCTACACTTGTATATACAATATCATGTACATTGTATCTAAATGCTAAATGGTTCGGCACGACACATATATAATGAGAATGATATAATATTTCTGTTTAAAACATTTACGTAGAACGTGTAGGCTAACGAGGCTGTAGCCAAATTAGCTATTAGCGGTGTTATGAAATCGTGCATTATGGACGGCCACAGTCAGGTTGTGAGGTTAACGAGAGGTAATTCTGTGGTAATTCCCAACCGGTTGCTTTAATAGCCAACTAATACGTTACATGTAATTATCTATCAATGTTTGGTTTGGGTCTTTTTCATTTCCGGGCATGGTTCTTCATAGAAGAATTGTATTTATCAAATGCCAACTACTACATTTCGATCATAAATTGTAAGCGAGCGATTTTGGCTGGCGTAAGAAAATATTATATATTATACCCTACACAATAGTATATATGTCGTATTATTGTTCTCTTTTGTAGTAGTTTTGTATCCCGGGGACGTGCTTGACATGACCGGGATACGTCAGACGCAGATAACAGATTTGTGTGCTGGCTCGACGCTTTTCGCGCATAACTTAGCCCCGCGACCAAGCACTCCGCATTCCGCAGAATCACGCAGTTGTTCACGATACGTAGCTGTCGTAAACACACCTCTCGGCCCAATACATGCGTCCTCTTAATATTTTCCTCAAAATATGTGAAAATGGCTTTGATACGCACAAGCTTGGTTACGAGTTCATATTTCTTGAAGATGTACACAACAGGCTGGGAGCACCCCTCGACATATTTGCACAATTTGCTGACCTTAAAGAGATCTGTTCTACGAGAAAGATAAATACGCTAAGCAACTTGATGCAATTGAAAGTCCCCGGGTATCACTTAACGTCGGCACCACGTTTCAGACATTCAGACGCCTCATACTTTTATGGCGCTCCAACGCGTCCTACCTTTATGCCACTTCGTCGAAGTGAAATTCGTTAACGCGCATCGTTAAAATGAATTGTCAAACATAATAAAGTGTGAGGGATACCATAACTATAAGAATAATACGGCTTTTCAGTATTTTCTCGGGTTTTATCTGTTTAAAAACGATATCGCCAATAATTTATTGTAATGGCCGATTAAGACTAATTATACGAATTATCGATGCGAACTGCATACCAAATACGGTGCGAATTCTCCAATGTGTCTCGTAGGCAATTCCCATACGACCAATAATGGTTGCAGGTATTAACAAGCATTGCTATAGTAGCATATTAGCAGTTAATTATATATGCATACATTTTATTTCCTTACACAATACATCATTAAATCGTTTCAAATGCAGTTATCTTAAAACATAGTTTTAGAGAAGAGTAGTATAAAAAATAAAAAAAACGATTGTAATCACCGTCTCTCTTTTAATTGAATCTCAATTACACAGAGGTGCGCTAACTTCTGTCCATTGACGTCATTTATCGACCCTCAGTTATCTAAATATAGCTTTGAGTGACGTCAGCCTTGGTTTTAAGTTTATTTCATCAAACGAAGCTACGTATATGCTCCCAGATTCCATCTGCTTCCGTTCATTTGGCAACTGTTCCTGACTTTGGAGTCAAAGTTACAAAAAGTGCAATGCGCTCCGGGCGTAGCCACGTGTAAGCTTACACCTGGCGCCTAGAAATAACTTAGCGTCGATGCTTATTGAAAATTCTTTTAAAATATCCGCGGAGCGTTTAAGCGATTAAATTGTATTAGGCTATATTTTCGTACGTAATAATTTATTGAAGTGAATTTTTAGTGAACATGTAAGTAATGCGGTTAAAAAAGGCTTTGCCAGTAATAAATTATACTAATAACTTTTGACTCTATAGTAAATACATAATATTATACTATTTTAGTTTACAACAGTGAGTAATTTTGGTTTAGTTAATTGTCAAAAATAGTTAATAAAGAAAGGGAATAATGAGTATTTAAAACCTAGAAAGACAAGGTACAAAGAAGTACTTGTGCCGTGAAACTAAGGTTTCAGTCGCTAAACGTACAGTAGGTTTAGCGACTGAAACCGCACTCCGCACACACGCACACATTTAAACGCATTTTGCTATCAGTTCAAAACGTTTAAATAACGAGCTAATCCGATAAGAATCCCTATATACGACCTTCGTAGCATGTGTGCGTAGCTTCAACGGAAAAATATTCACATTAACATATTTTCAACCCAGTGCGTGCGGCTGGATTCCCTTCCGGTCAATGAAGCGATAGTTTGGTAGAATGGAATAGAAAGTGACTATGGATAAATTTTGCGTTTATGGTTGTAGTTGGCTTAACAAAGCATTTATAATGAAATTCGGAGAGTTCTGAAAACGTTTTACTTACTTGATTTTGGTTTTTCCTTAGACACGTTAATATTTTATGTACCTTTTTAATTATTGGCAGTTTCCCAACAAACTCACTCTAATAATTCTAAAAATATGAATCACATGAACTACTGTACTTTATCGAGATGTATTGAATAATAAAAATACATAAAGATTTGCTTTTAATATGTTTTTATTAATTAAATTACGTAGATAGTAAATAAGGTAGTAAAAATTATTAAAAATGTACTTAATAACACTGATTTTGCAAATATATTAAAACAAAAGTCAGATGTAATGAGGTATAAGATAAGTAAGACGGTGTAAGCTCTCAAGTTAAGTTTTTTAAAACACCTTTACGATACCATTTTGTCCGCTCCGCAGCCATACTGTCTCATAAAAATGAGAACGATAATGGTAATCTCTTTTGTTTCTGTCATAAACCGTGAAAAACCCTTAATGTATTTTTCCTGCTTGTGAAATTTTTATATGTATGTATTATTATGCCTTCGCAAAATTATAAGATCAATTAAATTCGCGTTTTGGTTGGTCATTTATCAATATCCTTTTTAAGACAATAAGTCTCACTTAAAATCCGAAATTGTAAGTAGTATTGTGGTTAGAGCGTTAACTTATCTCACAATTAATACTTACTACTTTAAATCATTAATATTATATGCAGTGTATCTATTAGTAGATATTATTTTCTATATGGTTTCAATAATAAACTATTTCTATTTACAACTTCTCGAATCCTAGGCATCGTATCAAATGACACGATCCCGAAGTAAAGTTTTATAGAACGTTCCTTTTTAGCTCCAATTACTGTTTGTTGTGTTTTCACTCAGATCCGAAGCGTCAAAGACAGAAACTTGCGTTGAACGTGCGTTCGGTAAACTTTTCCAATGACAAACAAGTGCTCACGAGTGCCTTTCGTAAACTAGGGCTGCGTACAAATGGCGTAAATAACGAGCTATCTCAGCGATAGGTTTTAGGCTCTCTGTTCGGATGTAAGTGGAAACTGAAGAATTGTGCTTATATCGTATCATGCGTTCCTAAGATTTTTTTGTTGTACTGGCTATTGAACTCGCGTCTATCAGCCTACTCTGTATTTCCTTAATGTAATTTATTTATGTTACTGCACGTTTATGCGAATATCAATCATATTACACGTATTATAATACAATAACTAAACGTGTGATTGTGTTATTTTTAACTAAAACTGATTTGTTACATTTGGACAAGAATAACTTTTTTACAAGAAGCCAGTGATATAAACCATCGATCAATAATATGCAAATAGAAATTTCAGCGCGTCAATTTCGTGTAAGTGCGATTCCTGGTCGGACGTCCCAGGCTCAAAGAGCAATGCATCTTAATTTACACTTGTCTAGATCACCCGGCGCACCATTCGCAACGTAACTTATGAATGCTCTGGGATGAATGTTATGAGACACATTTTTCTACACACACATACACAAACACACACACACACACACACACACACACACACACATACACTATAATTCAAAGTCGTTGCGCCAATTTCATTAAACCCACAGTGCGAAATATCGCTTCCGTTTTAAAATAAAGTTTTATTTATTTGCTAACTCAGCCGAGTTACCAAACTAGCAAACTAAATGTTAAAAATGTGTAAAATATTCCCGAGTTGGTCGTGGCGTAAATGTGTTTTTGTGCGACTAAGAATCATTTTTAAATGTTAATTTTGATGCTCTGAGTATACAACTGGGACTGATGGAGTTGTTTTTTGTAGCTTAAAAAACGACCCTATATATAAACCTCCATGACGCATACAACATAAATGTGTAATATATATTATGCTATCTAATTAAAATATAAAACTAATTATTATTAAAAAAGTAGGGATTTTTGATAAAAAAAAAGTATGTACAAATACTAAACGAACCAAAATGTTGTTCGATACACCCTCATTTTCTCATGCATCAATGGCGAAAAGTATTAGGTATACACATACTGTTATTGTAGCAAACCTTCCGGCCTACGCCGCTAGTAATTAAAATAAATAATAGGACCGACCAATGAGAGGATCACACAATACTTCACGAGGTAAATGCAGCTTTGGGGTCATTTAAGCCCTGCGAGACAGTACTGCGGGTGAGTGCCGTGCCGTGACCGCAACCACAGACATAATAGCCAGTGCGCTGATGGCCCATTTCGATCTAGTTACTGCAACCGCGATTTGAATATAAAGTTATAGAGAATTCTAATTACATGAGGTCTCTCTGAGGTCTCAGATTACTGGTGTGATCTACTGTGACGTGCAGTTAAAATTCATTTCGTTTCAAATTCGTCGGCGACGATAGCCGCTGATAATCCCGCGATCCTATTATATTTCTATAATTAAGATTAGTTGGTTTAGTACTCCCGAAACGCCGAAAGGGGATTCAAATTTTGTAAAACTCGAACCCACAACGAACGTTATTATACTCGTATATGTTAAAAAATCGGTTCGTAGTTTTAATTACTGCTAGTTTCAGTGGAAACAAGGAAAAACTTTTCTTTATTTTACTGTAAAGCATCCAAAAATGAACAAACTGTGTATCCCGAATTCACAATTTGGTTTAAAACAAACTTTTTCCTATTAATTTTGTGTTGTAGCTGCAACTGTACGTAAAGTTTCGGTATGCTCGTTGAACTAAACATACAGAAACAGAACACGGGGTAAGCGGTACGGTCGAATAGAAATACTGTAATAGCAAAGTTTAGGGTATAACTCTAGGAGTGCGCGTTAAGTCCCACTAATATGGTCCTAATACGCCAGACCAGTTCAGTCGTGCCTGCACCGTATCTGAACAGCCTGCAACAACTTTGAGCAGCTATTAAAACTGCGAAGTTCGCCTGTTAGACGTTACTTTG
Organism: Udranomia orcinus; assembly: GCA_018247775.1. Classification (NCBI taxonomy): domain Eukaryota; kingdom Metazoa; phylum Arthropoda; class Insecta; order Lepidoptera; family Hesperiidae; genus Udranomia; species Udranomia orcinus. The sequence continues at coordinate 5,300 of DWGW01000506.1, forward strand.
ATATTACTGTTGCAGACTTAAACGATACTTAAGGCTATTAGCCTAATCTTCTCTTAACCAGAGCGTTTTATCTTTCTATTATGTCTAGTATAAGCCCGATTCTTGAATAAATTTTCATTATTCATTAGGCGTCGCGTAATCCACGTGTACACTTTATTGTGTTTCTAGGAACATAGGCAATATACTTTTATACCTGAGATTATTTAATTCAATGAAAACATAATAAACGGAAAATGCAAGAGTTCGTCGCAAAATTCGAATATTTCTCCTTTACATTTTTTCATTTCGTTTCATATCAATCGGTACACTCAGAATGTGCCAATTTATGTTATGGAAGTCTAATTTCACACATGGGCGATGTTACGAACGGAAAGTTTTATATTTATCGACCTGCCCTGGGTTCATCGTGATGATATTTTCCTAATACCATTCAACTTTGTCTGAATGATAACTGTTATAGATAATTTTCCTAGGTCATAAAAATCCGGCAGAATTATGAAGTAAATAAAACAAAGCTAAATACCTAATTATAATGTCAAAATTATAATTTAGATTTTCTTCTTATTACACATGTCATTATTAGGACAAAGACAAACAACATTTTAAGACTGTAAAAAAAAACAAAGCATAATTGATTAAAAATATACTCTAGAAAATTTTTAATTGCTACTCCCATAGCCTACTTGTAAATTAAATCCTGTAAATCTCATTTCCTCCTGCCCTCTTAAAACTATTTCATAACATATAAGCTTACTAAGCTAGATTAAGTAGAAAAGTTAATAAAGTTTTTAATTTAGTTTTTCCAACGTACAAATGAGCGGCACGGTTTATCTTCGCGAGGTAAAGTAGGGCAAATAAAATGTGCTGTGTTCATTCCGTTGATCCCATATTCAGGGGCTGAAAGTCATGGAACCCTGGATACATTTCGTGTTCTTTTTTATTGTTGCATATTCACGTATCCTCTTGTATCTTATTTAGGTTATTAAGTGTGTTATGTTACGCATAAAGTTTATTCTCTTTATTTTGTCTACGTTTCCGTGCAATTTTCTTCGGAGTGTGAATCATAATATGCCAAATTTGTTTGTACGTATATATTCTATTTCCACAATTTAATATTCGGATATTCGAAGCGAACTACCAATCTGACGCGACAGTTCCTAAAATATCTTACACTACAATTTCATTGAAACTTATACAAAGTTTGCAAACGAATTTTGTATATTACAAACGCGGCGTCTGTTATCGTATATGTATGTATTGTAGTTTCACGCTGTACTTAATTATAATAACTAAGTTTACAGTTTTAATTCCTACATAACTGTTCCGGTAAGCAAATTAAACTATTATAACATAGTATTTATAATATAGAAAAGCTTATGCGGTAGGTAGATACTCGTTAGTATCTAATACGAATTATCAATGTCTCTCTAGGGAGTTTTAGGAACGATTTGCTATAATCTAGTGCGATAAACAACCGTAACCATAAAAAGGTCATTTTGCATAATCCTCCCTAATATCCGTGGTTTGTTTATCATTATGCGTTTCATTCATAAAGAAGATTGTGGTGAATATTGTTCATTATTTTATAAAATAGTTAGGCGATAAATAAAGTACCTAAATTCGCAATAGTTGATACGACTCGAACATATTTCCTGTAGCGTCACTAAACGTGTTTGGTTTTTATTTTTATTTTATTATGAAGTAGTATCCACCTGTAAGTCTTTTCTGTCGCCCATGAATGTCTACACACGATAGGATCGAAGTTCTTCCTGAGGTTGGCTATGGTTACGTTACTACCCCTGAGAACGAAGTTGGAACGCTTCGGTTAAGGATATCTCCCTTACCACACCGTTCAAGCCGGAATACACCAGCAGAAAAACTGCTGTTACAAACCAGCTGTTGCGGCGGCGCCTCCGGAGTCGAACCGTAAAGGGTTCTACCACCTTTTGTTTTACGTTATCACGGTTGTTAACTTGTTGTACCTACTGTTCTTGTAAGTATATTTACCGACTTAGGACATCTAATCTAGTTAACAGCGGACTAGAGTCGGGCGTGCGGTTAGCGTGGCTTAACCGGATTATGCATTCTCCTAATTCCGTATGTTGGTTTGAGCAACTTAATTCAAACTTCGTCCAATGTAGGTCATTCGATTGTACAATCTTATACAATCGATACAGTAACGCGGTGTTTGTGTTACTCCTTAACGAGATTTTCTATTCTAATTTGGGCAAGAGTTAAATTATTTTGAGTTAAGTTTGTAGGTGTACGATTTATTGAAGTGATAACTTAGTGACTTTTATGACGCAATCATTAAATGGTAAATAACATAATATGTTAAAATAGAATTATTAAACATTGAAGAAGAAAGAATAATGCAATCAATATACTCGTATCAATAACCACAGCCACAGAATTTGAGTGTTACGTTTAAGCCATATCTTGATAGTTCGTAATGTGAATAGTGTATGAATAGAAGTTAGTTCTGTACCTGAGTAAACCTTATATGTAACTCGTATTCTATTTAACAGCGGAGGCAGAGTCAGCTGTGCGGTTACACAGGGTTGTTCGTAGCCTAAATCCGATTATGCATCCAGCGCCGGCGCCCAAATCCGTATGTTGGTTTCTCACACAAACTTCGTTACACTAATTGTACTATTTCAATGCAGGTTGTTCACCGTGTAAGATGTATTTATTTGCTAGTGGTTTGTTACTGGTAGTTTGACGTATTGCGGCGGTAGTGGTTTGCAGTAGTGTCTTTTCGTGGTTCCTATAGATTCTATTGGATCTTACATGGATCGTCAAATGTTATACTTGCTTCGTTGTTCCGAGGCGGTTTGCCGAAATAGTAATTATTATCAAGAAAATGATATCCATTCACCGTTGTCGACCGCAAACAATTTAAGCTAGGCATAAGACGGAAGAACAAAATATAGACTAGAAACAAGATTACATATAGAATTTCGAAAAATCTCCTCGTAAGTAAGGATAAAATAGGATCGAATTATTAAAGTAGTGTTATATCAATTGTAAAACTCAGTGTTTTTAGTTTTAGTATTTTGCAGTGTACTTAAGTAATTGTGATTTACATTTTGTGAAAAGTATAAATTTAATTGTTAATGAAAGTCATTTAATGAACAATAAAACATATGTTTAACTATAACAAAAAATAATTACGTTGTGTTAACTATAGTACGTATACATAATGTCGTTATCAAATACAATTCCGACCATTCAGAAACCTCGGAAGTCCTGAAACAAGCTCGTAGCTGGAAGATTTATGGTTTTAAATTTCAGAGAGTATTTTAATGTCCCCCGCTCTTTAAGTGACGGATTGTTTGAATTTTCCTTGCCTTCGAATCGCAATGCTTCAATTTAGAAATGGTTGTTGCAAACGCTATTATTCACTTGGTTTTCGAAAAAAATTCAATAACATTAGATGACTTAAGTTTAAAAAAAATCTAAGATTTCTATTTGTATTCGTAATGTAGTAAAAAGTCACTTACCAACCACTGTCTATAGTCAAAGATGTATCGATTGAAAATTGAAATATTAAAAAGTATAATTTACTATAAATCGTCAAACTGTAAAACTGCAAACGTAGAGGCATCACAATAGACGGGAACTCAAAAGTGCTATATAAAGGACAACGGATGGTGGGCTCCGCAGCGTCCAAAGCAAAAGTTTTGAAATTTATTGCAAACCGCCATCACACCGTACATCATTTTAGGAAATGTATAATATCAAAGTTTTGTTGTAATTTAGAACATTGGTATTGTAAAGGATTTATTTTTGTTTATTTCAGAATATCGTACTAATGTTATAAATGCGAAAATTTGTGAGTATGTTTCTTTCTATTTTACATAAAAGTTACTAAACGGATTTGGATGTTTTGTATAGCACGTTGGTTATAATTTTTAAATATACATAACCCGAGCAAAGCCATTGGGAATTAAGAAGAATTTAAAAGCGCTCTTGATCATCGTCATAACATATTATATATGTTATCATAGGAGACGGAGTATCTAAACAATTTTAAAAGCAGTTTTCTAAAACCGATAACTTTTTCTCCTTTAAAATATTAAAGCCTAATGTCCGTACTTTGGCGGTGTAGCAGCTGTAAGTGAATTGCATTCCGTGAAACTTGTATACTGTCGCGATCCTGCGGGACCTTGCTGCAGTACGTTGCGCAGTTGTATTACACATCTGGAATCATTCGTCTTAAAGTAAAGATTTCGTGTCTTAACCACATATAAAAATTGATAATTTATTTCTGTACGATTTGACATCCAATTACAGAGAAAGACGGTACAAAAACATTATTTCAAAAAGATGAATATTTAAACGTTGAATATTTATACGAATTCGAAACAACAATACCTAACCATTGCATATTACTTTCCCCCACAACTCCATGAATAGAATAGAAACACTTAAATTTCATAAGCAAAAAGGTTTTACAAATGCGCATTCATTTCGCTCACAACAAAGTTTATCTCAATTTCAGATTTTACTTTTAACCGTTGGTTCGCTGTTTGGCGTAGAGTGAATAAAACAGTACCGCTGCGGTTGGGCCACGTTAGTTTCCACATACATTTTGTAGATCTGCGTACATAAATCAGTTTATATGTAATTTTAAATTGGTTGGTGCATAGAATAAAATAGCACACGCAAATAAATTAAATCACAGATAGATTTGTCGTGTAATTTAGATTCCTAAGTGAATAAACAAACCATGTTAACTGTAATTGCCTAGCATTTAGAACACTGTTTGCATGATAAAAAAGTAGGGCGGATCTATGATGGCAAGTAGTCATTATAGTCTAGGAAATTTGACGTGTCACTAAAACTCATAAAGTAATTTCATCCCACACAATATACGGCACACGAGAGGGCCTTAAGATAGAACGAGCCCTTCGCACGTCATACATCGTGACGGCGCAGTAAAATATTTCTCCGTTAAGGTTGGGAAAATAATTCAGGCTTATGCCACAGTTTGTGTGGCGCAGTTCACAAAAGTTTAGGCCTTTTTTTATTAAACAGTGACAGGTTCTATTTCAAAAATTGTTTTCGGTAAAGCATTCGCTAGAGTTCCACGTTATTTTCTGAATCCGACGTGAAAGCAACAGTGTACGCCACAATTTCTATGCCACGGGTTCAAATAATCAAATTTTCCGTCAATACTCCCACACAACCCTTTCAAAATGATACAAGCATTCCACAAAATGTTATTTGAAAACATGACGCGTAGTAAGTGTAAAACAAAATAGTACCTATTACTTTCCCGTAGCAAATTATTTCGTGAAAATTCACATAGTATAGCAACTACGTGAATTGAATGAATTCAAAAGAACATATTCCTATGTAGTTTGAACTTATGTTAGTATTTTATTTAGAAACAGAACCTCTCCTACTTATACCCATTATATACGTCTTTTCTACTACAGCATTACTTACTTATATCGTCACATCATGACATATGATAAAAAAAATAAAGGCAATATAAATATGCCTTGGAAATGAGTTTCTATCAGTGACGTATTTCGATCTTTTGGTTTGTTTATATTAGTATATTCTTTAAAAAATAATAGTAACAATGCTAAGTACGAAATTATTTCATGACGTTTTCTGCAACTGATTTTCCATAATTATATTACCCAATAATTTGCTAAATTGAAACCCATTCTTTGGGGTCTTAGGTTAAAGGATGTAACAATTACCGATACTTATATTCTTAGAAGTAATATTGACGTTAGATCCAGACAATTTTCAACCTAAATACCTCTCTCTGAAAGATGAATAGCTATCATAAAAGAGAGTAGCTGTATAATAGAATTATGGCAAGTCACCCTGTTCCCATGCGGGCGCACTGATCATTGCGTCCCTGGTCACTTGATAAAAATTAATACGCAAGCTACGTATGCGTCCCCAATGCCCAGTAATGTCCCTGACGCAAATTAATTATCCAACTTTTTTAAACATCATCTTCCATGAACCATGTCTGCCTTTTATAAATCTCGGCCTGAGAAGCAGACGGGCCGATATCTAAATTCAACCGAACCTTTCGACATAACATGCTTCTATCTCTATTCGTTGTAAATTATTTTTCTCATTCCGTCTTATATTGATAATTGAGAAAGACGGAATAGAATATCGAATCTTATTCCGTCTTTCTCCGCGAATGCTTTAACATCAGGTGGTGTTAAGCATTGCAGTGTATTTCTGTTATAACAAATACATATGAAACACTTAGATTGATTCTTCAAATTTGTCATTGGATGTACTCGTATATCGTCGGATTTATCTAGGGGCCTACTAGGGGCGAAACGAAAGTTATTTCTACTCAAATAGAATGAAAAAATCGACGGTTTGTTTAACGTCCGACTGGGGAAATCTACGTGAACACTAAATATTTATTTAAGGCATTACTTGTAATATTCCGCAGCTCTTGTCTAATATTTAATTTCTTACCACGTTCTAATACGCAGAGAATTCGCAGCGTAATGAGGCGTATTCTAAATACCTTCACAAGATGAACGGAATTCTGGTTTTGCGGGAAGGAACCGTACAAATTTTCGAAGCCAAGTCCTTGGAGGAACATTTTATGTTCTGGGACTATCTACCTGCATATTGTATAGACACGTAGTCTTATTACTTAATTCTGTCATAATTACATTTATTCTTATACCATTGTTCTGTATTTCCTACAAGGGTGGTAATATTGTCGGCGAATAACGAAGAATTTACTACCAGTTCACACTATGTACTAACTTAAGTTACTAATCTCAATCTCAATAATCGTAATGAAAATTAAAAATATCAAGGTCACTTGACTACATACAAATAGCAGTTATAACCCCCTAATGCGTTTAAGATACCAATGACATCGAATTACTCATCGATACCGACATTGATACCGTGGACTTAAACTCTATCCTTAACGAGATTTTAAATTGTTAACAATATTCATTAATCAAAGTGGAATTAAATTGAAACATCTTACATATCCAAAACGTTCATTTATCTCGTAAAATTAACGTATACGTTACGTTAAGGTTTTATACGTTGTAACTCATGCACACAACAAAATCTAAATGTGAAAACAATTTTGTATTTTACTCCGCTACACTGTGTACAGGATATAAGAGATTTACACAAGAGGGATTACGAGAAACATTTTCTCGCTTAGATATCTTTTTATAATTAATTTTCTAATGAGAATAACACAGACAACATAAAGATACCTCTTCTGCTTTGCGTATTAAAATGGTCATGCCCGTACTGGCAGTAAAAGAAATAAACCATTAAAGAATGGCGTGCTACGTTTCTCAATCAAGGTACCTACATTTAAATTTAACTAATTAATATTCGTCGACATGACGACACATAACTGACATGTAATCTGAAATACATTGCTTGTCACCGTATTTCCGTAGCTATGTATTTAAGGAAATGTCTTTTCTTTGAAATACGGGTAACTGTGTGAGACGACGCGGGTTTAAATAGGGCATACTCGGAGCTCCGCTGCGCTTGTTTTAGTCATTATAATTAACTTCTTCGCTAACGGGAACGTCAAGATTAGTGTTATAATTGTCGAGGATACGGTAGTTAGATATTTCTCGAGCCCCAGATACTTTGTAAATGATTACAACAAAAAAAAACTTATATGGCAATCATTCAAACGTTGGATTTTTTTAAACTAAACCATTAATTTATTAACTTACTTTTACGTACTGAAATACCTTTAAATCCTGTTTGAAACCCTTTTTTATCTAATTCTATGGATTACATTGGTTCGATTAACGGCACTCCTCGACTTATCTAATTGCTAAGGTTTAATTGAGTTTTGAGGTTTACACACTGTCCTGCTCCATTGGACAAATTACTGTTCTAAGTTTAACTGGATAACTGCCGATTTTCTATATTTTTCTTGAACAATTGTACCGTAAATCTCAAAGATACAAACGAGCCACTACATTTAGTCGAACAAAAAAGCATGGGGTGATTTTGGAGCCGGTCCTAATTGCAGGAAACGAGAGGCAGATTAAATCTCAACGAGATTTTATTTGATGTCGGTTTGGCAACGGCCCCCGCTTACACACAAAGGATATGGGTACTTTTCTAATTTTCTTTCTTCGTCCGATACCTAAATGATTCCACGCGCTACTCGAGCTCATGCAATTAAAGTAACATTTTACATCCTAAAACGAACATACTTCAAAAAAGGTAATGGATTTCTTGTTATTGTTCTTGTTGTATCTAATTTTATTTGAAGGTTGTATCTAAGAGGTTTTCATGAAACTTAAAATGGCGCTACAATATTACCACATATATTCTACATATTCAGTTAGTAATCTGCGATATACCAATTCATTTAGAAAACTTGTCCTAGAGCGTATTAAGACGCTAAATTGACGTCAGAATTATTCATTATTATCCAATACAATTTCATATTTTCATAATATCAATTTATTCCTTATTCCGGATCCTGCAAGGTAACTTCCTGTTTGAATATACTTATAGTCCAGGGTCGCAAGAATACCTTATAAATATGCATGAAATGTTTTGAGTGCTAGGCATATTTATTAAGGATACAACTTTTAAATGTGATAACGTAAACAGTATTTAAACAACAAAGTTGTGAAAGTGCGTACACTGGTTATATCGCCCCATTTGTCGGTAAGTACGGATTACGGAGAGGGTTGATCCCCTCCGCCGATTGCCCGTCTCCGCCGACTGATGGATGAATCCATCCTTTCATCCATCCTCCGCCAGTTAAACGTGAAAGTCTGTTAACGTTATATTCGATAAATTACTTAAGTTTCTTAATATACATTGTCTATTTCTTATTTCATTGACTTCATGGTAATTCTCTCAGATAGGAAATAATAGTAGTATCTATGTACATGAAATTGTTACTTTATAAATCGTATTTTTGCCTTCCATACAATCTGCCGATTATGTACTATTTCTTACTGTAATTTACTAAAAAGTATGTATAAAGTCTGTCTCATATGATTTCTTACAAATATAGGGTCAATTTTATTGAATAATACATATGATATCTATTAAAACAACAAACCTAACATAGACCTAGTTCGGTAACAGTATCAAGTCATTACTGTGGAGCAATTAGAAGGGATCGCTGAAAGGGTTGATCCCTTCTTTCCGGCAGTATTGATGGACGTGTGTCGCTCGTCGCAGCACATCAATCTTAGTGATTGCACTGTTTGTTCTACTTAACACAGATGTATCGGGAATTATGATAACCTTTCAGAAATGTGTGGTGAAAGATAATATTACGAAAACTTCATTTTTACACCACATAGATACGTGCCCAATTTTTTTTTGCTTGACATA